>CAJUYG010000352.1:44361-75430 GCA_910591675.1 Galerucella calmariensis | reverse complement strand
TATACTATACTATTGGAATTTTTCGAAAAAAAAATCGATTGGTTTTTTTAACGTATTTCCTTCATTTTTGATGATAAAAAGTTTATACAAAAACGATTTTGTAGGGTTTTTCAAGAACTACAAGGATCTGTAAGTTAAATCTCTTTAGACCCTTTCGTTTTTAAATGGGGTGAGTTTAAAGGGCTAAAAAAAGGTGGTGCTCGTGCGTAAATAGACGATTTAAACGGCTATATCTCGTCAAATATTAACTGTACAAAAAATCTACTCACAAGAAAATTTTTGTCATAAAAAAGCTACAATTTCGTTTTTTAACTTTGCTTGTACCTCTAATATTTTCGGAGTTATTTTGAAAGAAAGGGTAAAAAATACAAAATTATGAAAAATAACTTTTTATTTTAAGCCATAATTTTTCGAAAACTATGAATTTTAAATTGGTCAAACTTCTTGGACATATTAACCATACATGTACAAAAAGAATTGCACAAGGGTAAAGACCAATTTTAATTAGGGGGGTAGTTAGGGGGTTGTTTTCGCCGATTTTTTTGTATAAAAAATTCAGTACTGACATTATTTTTGTCATAATTCACTCAATTTTGATGCTACAGACCTTTTTTTTTAAAGAAAGGTCTAATTATGCTCTTTGAAAAAGACTCTATGAGTTTTCTACGAAAAATGCATCATTTTTCCGGTATTTGACTTTGAATCTATCACATTTTGCATTTGGGAAAAAAGCTAATCATTGATGGGCCATATCTCGGTTCCTATTGGTTTTAGAAAAATTATAAAAAAGTGTGTTGCTTGTTTTTTAAAAAGCTACAATTTTGCTCTCTACAGTTTTTTTTGATGAAATGCATAATTTTCGAGTTATTCGCGAAAAACATATCAAAAACGTCGATTTTTTCCTTTAAAAAGCGTTACTTTCAATCGCGAATATTGATTTTACAAAAAAAATGTATAGAACATTTTTTGCTTAGAATCACTTTTTCAATCGATTCCTATGGTTAAAATGTAATAAAAAATTTTCACCCCCGAGATGGGGTGGCAACCACCCCCAAGGCTTTAGCGCCCTTCGGTTCGATATAGATTTTGATCCTTGGGCTATTACCTACCTTCTGTTAAAATTTCAAGTCAATCCATGCTGGACGAAAAAATTGCCAGGTGAAATGCTTCATTCCCTGTACTAGTAGAAATAAATTGTTTATGAAAAATTATTTTTTAAAACCGTTATCGAAACAATCATTGATAATATGTATTCAAAATAGTCGTATTTAATGGCCGGTGAGTACATTACAGCGGTACCGGCCTATAGCAAATATCTTGTCTTTCGTCTTGTAACAGATGGTGTTAAATGAAGCTATCCCGGAGCAAATGAAATTACAAGGTGCAAGACACAATTACAGTGTTCCTTAAGCGGTTTAGGCGCTACTGAAAAGATCAATATCGAAAACGATTGTTTCCCAAAGTATGTAAGGCACATTACGTACACATTCGAGGAGCTGTAGATGCATCGCCTTCGGCTGATATTCGCACGAGAAACGACACGCCAGGGTAGGTGGCCGATTTTATGTCAGATTTGGATATCATGAAGTTTATTTTACCTAATTTACTTCACCTTCCTTTTTTTAATTGAATCGTTCAATCTATAATGCATTCCATTTTGATTTTCAAATTAATAAACAAATATTTCATATTGTCAAGCTTTTTGACACTTTGGGATAATTGTTTGTTTTATATTTGCAGGTAAATCTAGAAAAAATGCAAAATATGCATGTGTTTTATTATTAATTGAAAATATTTCAAACTTAAGCTGTTTTATATCGGTGATGTTACATGTTTTATTGAAATAATATAAAATTACTTGTGACCAGCACTTTGAAAATATTTGATATATTTGGCTTAAATATCATAGTCTCGGCATCAAGTACTTTTTTTTTATTCTAATCTTTCTCTATCCATGGCTTTGTTAATAAATTGGAAAGCATGGGGAAGTAACTGGAAACAACGATTAAAGAATGCTTAGCTGCTGCCACATAAATAATTTGATCACAACCAACACGTTGTTTGTACACAAAGACATACAAGACAAGTTAAAATCAGAGATGAAAAATCACAAGAAGATAACATAGTTATAGAAAGCAAGAACAATAATGGACACCAAGAAGACAGAAAGACGAGGGCCGGAAATTAAGAGTGGCAATTTTTTAGATAATGACCAGCTATGAAGAAAATAAGTTGGAGCAATACCAACAGCAGTAGCGGATTGAGACACTGCAAGAAATACTCAACATCAGAACATAAAAGTCGATTGGAATAACATTGAAGATATCTTAATAAAAACTGCAGGGGACATAATATATGGAATAAATATTAAAGATAAAAGCAGAGAGCACACAACGTGGAGGATGCAGTTGAAAACCAAATAAAGACAAATAAAATGTCATGGAGAAATATTTAGCCAACAAAACAGTTGAAAATTCATTAGAAAGAAAGTGAGAGAGCAGAACAATTTAGTACGGTCTCTAGATATTACCAGAGGGGAAATTTTGAGAAAAAATGGAGAGATATTACAGAGAGAATCAAAAATCATTCTACCGAAGTCATTGAGAACAGAAAAGAAGGAAAATACGCAAAGTATGAAGAAACACAATGGTGAAATATTAACATGAGAGATGAGACGGTAATGCCAAGATCTTCTTAGCGACCCGTCAATATTGTTGGAAGAACACATAAATTTAATAGCGTAGTGAAAGATAATTAATGAAAAATCTCTTATTCTACAGTAATCATCTACTTTTATTACTATTTGGTGTTTTGCATTCTACAAAGTAGTTTTCGTTCTAAAATTTGATCATTTTAGTAAAGCCCGGTTCTGTATAGCGCAGCGGCATGGAACTAGAGAGTGCATATATCGTTATCTAAATTGAAAACTAATTTCCACTTGTAATAGCTTAAGTGCATTAGAAGTTGCCGGTAATTTCACGTTCTTACGATAGTACTAAAAATGAAGAGTCTTAGTTTGTCTCAATGTTGGCTTATTTAAACAAGCAGTTTTTAATTCAATGAAACTTACCAACGAGAAACCGGCCTCATGAATATTAATTAATTAGAAATTGTAACGGTGAATGGATGACTGAGTCTTGATTGGATTGTACTCATTAAAAAGTGATAAACTATTTGCATCTTTAATATATTCGAGATCTGATGTAGTTGTAGTAACCACTAGGTATATTTAAACGACAATTATCATCTACTTACCATAAAACAATCGGGTCCCTGCAAGCACATGGATTCCCCATTTGGGCCGTCATTAGAGAACTGTAAAAGAGAAAAGCCAGTATTAATATTGAGGATTCTGGTAGAGATTAAAAACTTCATTAAAATTTGCATTTCAATATAATCAGTGGATGGAAAGTTGTGCATCTAAAATTCTGCCATCTCCACAATAGAGGCGCCTAGAGCAGTTTATCTCTGAGCTACACCAAAAAAAATACACACAAAAATATATTTTTCTCCTCCCTTATTAAATAACAACAACAATTTTGACAATGTTTTGAAAAACGTATGCAACAATTACCAAAAGGGTATAGATTGCCCTTATTATGAACATTATTTACAAAATTTCGATGAATCTTTTCTCGTTTTTTCTGAATTTGTATGAAATGTTCTGACTCAATAATTTCTCCATCTTTAACCAAGTTTTCTGTTACTTTTGAGCCTTTAGGCTTCGTTATATTGTATAAAATGATATTTGCAGCTTCCTTTTTATTTTTGACTTTATCCGCAATAGTTACAGATTTCCATCCGCATGTCGCTTGAGAGTTAAGACATCAACTCCAGTATTTACGAATAATCTAGCCGACATACTTCCAAGGGACGGTCATTTAACAATGTTACCACAACTTCATTGGTTCATGCAATGAAAGGACAGGGCACACTCGTAACAATATACCGATGAATAAATACTCTGAAGGATCTCCACAAGGAGAAGTGTTATCCGCGCTACTATGCGCAACCTTGATAGTTGAACCAAAGAATACATCAGCTTAACAAGAAGCGAAGCCCGACGCAATCTCTTTGATGTTTTGGTAACATAAATGTATGACCTTGAAAGACCGACGTTGACAGATAACTCAGTAAATACACTGAGAAAATGATCAAATTCTCAAATATCGGCGATATAATTGGTCGACAAAGTGCAGTATGACATGTAACTTATTATACAAATGGCTCCTTTCAGACATGCGCATACAAAAAAAGGTAGTGTCGCGGGACACACGGTAGGAACTTTAGTTCCTTTTAAGCAAAAATTATGTAATACATCTGACGTTATAGATAAACGATTTGCATATTCTTTGGTGGTCGAGTAGTAAGCATACCAGACTCTCACGCAGTAAACCCGGATTCGATTCCCCGTGAAGAAGTCTTTTTTTATTGTTAATTTCATTTTTAAATAATTATTCTGCTTGTTATTAATAACGACAACAGGTAGACGTTTGAAATATTTAGCAGAATATTCATTATTATAGATAATGGTACGGTACCCTTCATGAGGGAGTCCGACTTGCAACATCTACTTATAACAGCATCGTATATTTAAAAAAGGAAACCGTAGCATTATACAAATTGGACATTCAAGAACTGTACGTTTACCACAAAATTAGTGGAAACATAAAATTGAATTGTTAAATTTTTAATTGGAAGTTATATTACAGTTTATAGAAATTTTTATTTTCTAGATTTTTTCTTAATTGGGTCGTAGAAAAAATATGCTGCTCGACTCGTGTGGATTGTCCATATCGCACTTGAACGATTGAGCACTCCGCCTACGGCGTCGTGCTCAAACTTCGTCCTCGTGCGATATGGCCATCATATCCACACTAGTTGCAAAAACTACTATTTCTTTCAAAATATGCCCTTTTACATTTAAAAACAACCTGCCAAATGTCAAATCAATTTATCCATCCATTTTAAAGTTATCGAATTAAAGCATTCAAGTTTTCAAAATTTCAACACCCTGTATTTCGAAAAGTAAATGTGCTAGACCCCTTAACTGCGCAAAAAAAATTATGGAAATAATGGTAAAAATTTATCCGAACAAATTCAAGTAGATCACCAGCACTGCGAATACCAGCTTTGCATAGAATTTTAATATAGCATCGGTGGTTCAGTGGTAGAATGCTCGCATTCCACACGGGCGGACCGGGTTCGAATCCCGGCTGGAGCATATGAATCGCTGCTTCGTAAACGAGAGAGAGACGAAGGAGAGAGCACAAGCACGCAAGCAAGGCACATAACGAAGCAACGTAACATAACGTAGCGTAACGTAACGCGTAACGGTCAGATCTTTTGCGTCGCGACCCCTGGTCGCTCAAACATAACCTGACGTAAAGAACTAAAGTTCCAAAAAGGATCGGAAGCTTCGCTTCTTGTTGAGCTGGTGTATTCTTTGGTTGAACTACTCACGGGACTGTCCACAGTTCATCTGCGATTGACATTGCTATTATATTGGAAAAATAATGCTAGAGTCGTGTTGGGAAGAATACAAAAAGCCTTAAATATAGCTCCACATTTGAGCATAAAAGAAGACTGACAGTTAAGGATCAGTAAACTATATTACCAGGTCGAAGACCAATGGTGCTATCTATATGGGGCAGTGGTTCCATTTGCCATAGAAGCAAAGTATATCTTGTAGTAAGTACATTTTGATCGATGGCTTCCATAGAACGCTCTCTATAAGAGTCCATATTTCGGCAGGAGTAAATGTGCGATTAAAACTGGGATATTAACCTAAAAAATGTGCTAGAACGAAACTACGGATTAGTGGTGATGTGAACAAAGACAGTGCAAGTTGGAGTTGTGAGGCTATTGAAGTACGTGAAGCAGTAGACTTTTTACCGACCAGATCAGTCGTCGTCAACGTCAACAAAACATAAACCAAATACAATACAAAAGTTCGTTGAGGAGCTGCAAGCAGATGACTTAATAAGACGTCGCGACGGCTGCAAGATGTAGCTTTCATGATAAATATGCAAATAGCTATACCAGATAGGGAAAACTGGAAAAAAGAGAATAACACTTCAGAACACACTCTATTTCAGGCGTATGTGTGGTTTCATGTAAAAGACGATGAGGAACCAACGACCAAAGACTACATAGACTGTTCTTTCGAGGCCAATTGACTACATAGAAAGAAATAAATAGTTTGACTGCAGAATTTAATATAAGTTTAAAGAACCATAATAGCTCTGAAAAAGTCGCAGTGGAATAAGTCATTTGGCAACTTCATCAGACAAATTAATGGTTCCAACCCTAATCATGTGGAATCTTTCCATATTTATGAAATAAAATTCTACATCAAAAAGATAATATATATTACTCTACTGATTTCGCAAATAACATATGCATCATAAGCATACTTCTAGGGGAGGATAAAAGAAAGAAAGGATATAGGATTGCTATCATGAGAAGGAAGATGAATAAACGATCAGGGAATGTAATCAGCGGTTTATAAAAATGATATCAGCTTCTAGTATATTAACAAACTATGTCTGGATGACAGTGATAGAAAGAAAACAAATGGATGTTAAATGATCTACTGACTTCATTGAATCAACGGAAAATTTATTCGAGATCAGTAAGGATGGAAGTGTTTGATTGGCTGGTTTATCTTTCTATCCGATGGTGGCGATGAAATTTTCACACAGACGATATAATTTTCGTGCAGTGCAGCGCTCGTTACGCCTCGACTTTATCTATCTTAGTCATAAATCTTCCCTTGATCATAAGTTCTGTCCGTACGACTGACTGTTTGTGGTCTGTAATTACCATAATACCATTATCATTTTTGAATCACAACCATAACCTTACCGAGTGATTTTTTAAAGTGTATTTCATCCACGTTTTAAAGAATATGTACGAAAATCAAAATCAACGAAGAAGTTCAAAACGAGTTGTTTTCATTTGCATGTAAAAATCCACTATCTACCGCTGCATGTCTAAAAAGTTTTCCATTTGAAAATAGTCTGACAAGATAGGAGTTCATTGGCAAATTTACGAGGGTTGAACTGTAGTTGAAAATTATTGTTATTTTTATCATGATGCTTTAATAGAATAGTATATTGTTGACCGAGAAGGTAAAGCCTGGACCATTGTCGACAGAGTCCAGGTATGTGGAACGTACTATTTTTCCACCAATCATTTAAAATTCATATTGATTAATTTTGAAAAAATCGCGAGCAAGTTTATTTACAAATGAATATTTTTTTTATTTAGTACCACCCGCTCTTCAACTACTAAGAGTTATTAGCAGGAGGACTTACACAAGCAGTACGAGTCATATTTGGTTTGTGGATTATTAAATTTTGTTACATAAATTAATGTCTCTGAGATATTTGAACAAATTACTTATGTCATTGCTAAGCACATAGTTGAATACCGCACTTAAATTATACTGTCTTCTATGTCTGGAAAATTCAGAACACTCCAAGATCATGTGTTTCACCGTACTTAAGAGAAGTATGACAGTTTATACATTCTGGTGCTGGTTCTTTGTTGAGGATATATTGGTGCGTAAGGAGTATGTGATCTATACGCAGGCGGTTCAAGACAACTTGATCTCTTAGTTTGTCTGGTATCGATAGACAGAACTCAACTTATGGTTTAACTTCTCCCAATTTGGATGTCATATTACTTGCCACGAATTGAACATATGTTTTTGGATTGTATTGATGTGGTCAGTGTGAGAAATTATTTGGATGCAAGGTGCTTATTCATTAGATGTTGGGTCTACAGCTAATTGAACGACTTCCCCGTTTCCTTTTATTCCAGAATGAGATTGAACCCATAGAAAAAAGTCGTTTTTTGGGTGAGATGTATGATTTCCATTTCGTTTCTAATTCGTGAGAGAATGAGATATGAATTATAAAGTTGTTTTAAGCCATGTAACGCACTGCTGTCGAGTTTTTGCACATTTTTATGGTTTTAAGAACTGCAGTAGTTTCCCCCGTAAATATACTACAGTGACAAAACGCTTTTGTGCACAAATAATTTAAAAAAGCTCTGAAAATATATGATAACTTCAATTAAATAGATCAGTAACTATAAGACTAGAGCATTCCACCTAGAAGAGTGCAATTTGGTACCAACTAAACAATCTTGTACGCTTTCGCTAAATTAGTGCCGAATACCACTTCCTGCGGTAAAGGGCTCTAGTTCAGTGCTTTTGTAGTTTCAATTATATTAAGTGTGAGTAGTTTAAGTATTCCTGCATTGTCAAAGCCTTTTTTAAACTACTTTGAGCTATAAAGCACTTGTTTTACTTATTTTATTAATCCATGCAAATCTATTTTCAAATCAAAATCAGCAATAAATACAAATCCAAATTCGAAAAAATACTTACTTTATATATATTTTGAAACACCAAAAAAACTATAATGAAATTTATTATAAATTTTAATTTTTGTTTCAATTAATATCACCCTCGTAGCTATCGAGCCAACGAGATTGTAACTAAGGTAGTTTATATATGTCGAATTTAAATATTGAGATTTTCTAATGAGAACAACATGAAAACCACGCCATGGAAATGAAAGTATGCATATACTATGCATATTCATACACATTTTAAAATTTCTGTATGCAAATGTATTTTGAAATTTTGCAGAAAATACCATTTGACATCGTGTATATTTCATCCAAAAATGCATCTGCATTTGAATTTTTATTATTTGCATTATTTACAGATCACGTGAGAAAATATTTATGATTTTCAAATTGACCATAAGCTTGTTCTAGACATTTTATTCGATTGTTTCCATGCAAAAATTGTACTGAAACTTCAAAATTCACTGATAATATTTATTTTGACACTGATTTCTTGTTGAACTGTGCTTTCTTGTCGTTAGAGACTTAAAATAGTCTGAAAGGAAGGCAATAGATGATAGCCATAAGGGTACAAGGATAGAGTTCCCTCAATGGTTGGAATTGGCTAATTAGGAGGAATATTTTGCGATTAGATTAGATACAAGGTACTTCGTATGAAAAAACAAAGCTGACTGCTAATTTTTAAGTAGCTACTAATTTATACTTATTTTCATTAATTACGGGAATACAAAATACTTTGAATAAAAGTACAGGTAGTGCTCGATAAAATGCATCACCAATATATCAACTGGGACACCCTATTTTTTTTATAATTTTAAGTAGAGTTTGTTCAACCATCCTTTGCCGTTACGTCATACATTGTCCAGCTTGCTCTCTCATTAATGAAATGGAAGAGACGGAATTATGACGTCATTAACGTATTTCTTACCTAAGGTCGACATACATTTTTTCTGTTACTTTTGACAGTTCAGTTGTTATATTTTTAAAACAATTCTTAACATATGTCATTGATTATAATCTTGGGGTTAAGTGTAAAATAACATTTAACTAATATAAGACATACGTAAAACAGCAGAATACGTCAACTATTATGAAGTAACGGCAAAGGATAGTTAAACAAACTCTCTCCCTACATTTTCTGATTACAAATAACATTAGTTTTGTTCTACAGGGTGTTTCAAAAAAAGGTAACACCGTCTCTAGGATAGGTAAAAAACTGGTAGGTAAAAAAGCTGCACTAAAGTTTCCTAAACACTCGCCTAAAGTTAATAACATGTCGGTGTATTCAACATTTGAGTACATTTTGTTTAACAATATCTAATTTTACAATTAACAAGGTTTCAAAACTCTATTTATTGTTGACTTATTGTCATAACAATCAATAAATGTCAATTTTACATGGCAAACTTAGAGAAAAGCGAACTTTATCATTAGTTTATACCAGGAGCGATTATTACTTCATAATTTTCAAATCAAAATATTCCGAAAACAGTACATAATATCGAGTTTTACCAAGAGTACCTTTTTGGTGTAAAATTAAACGATGTTTATGTTCACTTGGAGTTTTGACTAATAATTCTACCCTTAAAAAAGTTATGTTGAATAATACGTTGTATGAATCGTGTAACTAGCGCCCTCTATGAGAGTTAGATATAAAAACAAATTCATCGGATATATCAGCTTCCAAAACATATTCGTATAAAATTTCATTGCAATGGTGCCAGTAGTTTCGGCAAAATCGTAAGAAATGTGTAATTTTTCATTTTCTTCAACGCCCTTTATCTTGAAAACGGATGGCGTTAGAAAAAAATTTCACTAAGCCAACCCCAATTATTTTTCTGTTTTCTACCTATCCTAGAGACGGTGTTACCTTTTTTTGAAACACCCTGTATAATAACGGATGGTACTACAAAAGAGTAACCATAGGTGGCTACGTAACTGATATTTCAAAATGAACCAATTATTTATTTATTATTAGCTGTCAGTGCTTACACTAAAATGGATTACATTGCAGATGAAAAAGTAGATATATTATATTCTCAATTTATATGGAAAATTAAATAGTAAGATATGGAAGCAGGATAGAGCACCGCCACATAATGTCGTTAAGAACATTCAAGTGATCAGTTTCATGTGTGGTTCGGCAATAAGGGTACCATTAAATGGTCGCCAAATAGTCCCGACTTAACACCATGTGATGGCTTTTTGGAAGAAAAAGTGTATTTTGATTCAAACACAAATATTAACTTTATTACGACAAAAGTTCGCGCGAAAATTGAGAATTTAAATGGTGATAATAACTAGTGAAGGGGTATTGAGTACTTTTTTGGGAATCGATTTTTCAGTACTCGAGTACATTGAAGAATCGAGTACTTGACCGAGTACTAAGTACTCGGACGTTATACGTTTGACGTTACGTTTTAACAATGTTTTAACAGCTAGCGCTTTGATCGCCTAAATTTTTATTTTATATTCACCAATTAACATCAACCAACAGTTGCTTTATAGTACGAATAATAAAAGTATACATAATACAGAAAAACCAGATTTTGTGTACTCGTTTACTGTACCCGATTCCGCCACCTTGTACTCGAGCGCAACGAGTACGTACTTTTAAGAATCGAGTACTTTTCGATTATTTGTATTCGAGTACCCCATCACTAATGATAACACAATAGCTGACGCAAAAGAAAATTTGAAACGAAGATATTACTTGTTCATTTATAACAATGGAGAGCCTATTGTTAGACCATACGCCATTTTGAAACAAAACTAATGCTACACAATGTTATATTTGTAATCAGGAAATGCAGGGCCATTAAAAACTATAAAAAATACAGGGTGTCTAATTTGAAATATTGAAGATGCATTTTATTGGGCACTATATACAAAATTCAGTCTGTTGTTACATTTTTGGTAGGTACAGGTGAAATAATACATTAATAAAAATAAGTAGGGGTCAAAATATAAAGAGAAACCCTGTACAGGGTGATTTATTAGTTAGAGTTAATAATCTACACAGAAAATCCTGAGATTGAAATATGAATGTTCACAAAATATTGCTTTATTGTAAAATTTATGTCAAAAATTTAAAAATCGTTTATGCCCGACTTATGCCGGATTCATGAATACGATAATGTACTGGGTGGATCAATAAGTCAATCGGTTGTATATCAGAAGCTCTTGGTAAAAGCGCTCAGGAGAACATTTAAAAACCAGTTTTCTTCAAAATATAGTAAGTGTCGGAGAAATAGGGCTGAATTTTGCAAATATTTGACAGGAAATATGTGTCCTTTGACGACCGTGTTACGGCAAATATTTAGCAGCGCTACATGAAAGTGCCGACGATGCGTAAGTGACCACACGGTCAGCTGATGCGAACCATGAACGAAAACTTCTTAAGGCGATTGAATTATGGTTTCACTCTAAAAATATTTGATTTTTCTGCCAGGTCTAAAGGTCAAATTGAAGAAAGTACTTAGGTATAACCTCTGGGAGATTGAGTTACCTCCAAAAACGGCGGTAAAATGGTGTTTTATGTGGAATTATTCTTTATTTTTTCTATATGAAGAGGACAGCAATGGATTTGTTTGAAATTCGTGAATCGGAACAAACGTAACGTTTTCCAAAATAAATTTCGCACAATAGCAAGTGTCGTGTTGTGTTTCCTAGTTTCATTTTGTTTTCGAACTAAAATCGCACGTTCGTTACAATTATCTTCACACAATTTACGAACCATTCAATCACGTGGGCGTTTTTAAAAGCTCGCATTCACCTTTTCACACCAGACAACTCGACACATACAAACATAGGCACACGGAGATAGACACACAGACACAAACACAACAAAAATATGTGATCACGAAAAGGCATTCCTGCACATGCAAATTAAACTAGAAGGCGAGGAATGACGTATTTAATCCTGATGAGGAGAAATAAATCCAATCAACTGGCATATAACGTATTTGGGACGTCACAATTGTTTAACATGAGACAAGTAACGAGCATCCAGTTACCTTTGTTCGGTGCCGATAGAGATTCATTTGTTAGTGCATTCCGAATACTATATCACAGCAGCGACTGATCAAAGTATTTAGAAAACAAGAAAATGCGGCTTTTGCACAATAATACTCGTCACTTTGTTATTTGCACGGACTGAAGTATTCACTATACCTGACACACTATAAATCCCAATGAACCGAATTTGACATTAACACTCCAACTATCTTGTCAAGCTGTTGAAATTAGTACTCGAAATTGTATTCGATTATTCGAATAGACCACTCCTGAAAATCGAACTGTCTTGTAGAAACGGCTTTAGCAAGATCAAAATAAATGACTGATTGTTTTTCAGTAGATCGATTTTATTGTTATGCTTCTTGGGTGTTCGTTAAATGAACTAGTATTCCGTGTATGAACTAGATATTTGGAATTTTCTCGTTTCGCGATCGAAGCTCTACTTGGCTACTAATTCATTTTATCTTAAAAGATTGTATCTCTTTTCTCATAATACTTATAACCAATTTGTTACCATCTTAGTATCGGTATGTCAATTTACGAAGAATAAATTTTTTTTTACCTCGCAACATTCCACCTTCACTTAACTAATAATGGTTTCTACCGTTTAAAAGGCGCGATAATTAGCGCCTAAAAATGCAATAAATTTCTTTATAAAGAAAGCCTACATAATTAAAGTCTCATATGTTATTGTGATCGGAATTATAATCGGATACTTCAAACGGAAGCATATACAGGGTGTAATTGAAATTGAATGAAATGTCGATTTATTATTTTAAGATGAATGTTTTCTAGGTTAAGTATTTTTTTTCGATAAGTAAGATAACCTGGGACATACCATAATGTGGTATAATGAAAAAGTATAATTAAAAAAAAAAATTGGTCACAGAATTAAGCAGCAAAAAGAAAAGGAATCCAAATAGCATTACCAGACTTGGCAAAAATGCCATTCAATAGTGCACAGACGACTCAAAAGTAATATAAGGTACTGGGATAGGAATGTACGGGCCAGGAATCATGCAAACACTCTTAAAGCTTGTGAAAATCCCCAAGTATATTCCAAGCTGAAATTCACTCAGAAAGTGTGCAAGATCAATATTGATAAAGTAAAGGATTACCATAATGTCAGATAGTCAATCAGCACTGAGCTCTTGCGTAATCAGTTCCAAAATAATGTAGGAATGCCTGGGCAACCTCAACGAACTAAACAAGAACCATATAGTCTCACTTAATGTAGATTCCAGGACACACTGGAGTATAAGGAAATGGAATAGCAAATGGACTAGCAAAAAGGGGGACTGAAACATCCTTTTGGGAGCCGGAACACTTTTGAGGTATCAACTCCAATGTAATATTGGAAGAAATAGGCGAAGCCGAAAAAATGAGAAGTTCTGATCATTGGAACGATCTGGTAGGGCTTATAAAATTAAAGATTCTTCTGCCCAATGGCATCAAATGAATCCAAAGTGAAACTAGACTAAGAGTTTTAACAGGGATCCTGACGGGACATTGTCGCCTGAATGGGCAGCTGAAAAAGCTCAAAATAGTGGGTGAAAAAGAATGTAAATTATGTGGCATGGAAAAAGGAACCACCATAAACATACTAGCTAATTACACAGCAATTTAGAATGCTACACTCTGAAAAAGGATTGTTTGGTTGAAGTAAACGTATTTGTTTGAAAGTGATTTGTTTAGAATTAACAATTTGTAATAAATGCAAAAAAAGTGAGTGTTCAATTGAAAAATTCAAATTGTTTGAATTGAAATTATAAATTGTTTGCAATTACTATTTGGATAACTTTCTTCCAAATATTGCAATTATTTAACTTAAAGAATATTCATTTACGCTGAAAACGGTTGGTTTGAATTGAACAATTACATTTATTTAATAAAAATTTTATAATAATAACAAATGTTGTTCAACTCAAAGCAATAGGTGTTGAATGAATAAATTTGAACTGTTCAAATATAGATTATGAATTGTTTGAAATTAAAGTTCACATTTATTTGTTTCAAATATGACAATTATTAAATATAAAGGAAATATTTGTTGAAAATATATAAATTTGTTTGAATGAAAATATAAAATTCTTATAGATAATGAATCATTGCTTTGAAAGTATAGATGCCATAATGTTATTCTACATTGTTGCATATAATTGGTTCAAAGAATATATTTCTTTGAAATTGAAAAACATTTCTAAATTCTTTGTTTCAAAGAAATTAAACACCCAATCACGAGCATTGAAACGTGAAAACCTCACCCCTCTCGTTTCGTCAGTAGTCGTGCAGTAGTTGGACTGCAAATAATAAGTAAGTAGGTAGAAGGCCCTTGTCTCTGTACTCGGTGTGTTTATATCGTGGACCGTAGGTATTGTATGCATACGATCAGAGACAAAACCCGTTAAAAGTTCAATTTCTTTATATTATGGTGTTTTGTATGGATTGTATGCATACAACGGTTATACTTTAAAATTGAACATTTACTGCCAAATCACAGATTAAAAAAGATCTCATCATTAACCTGTGGCCAAGTTATGGATTGTCTCTATTCAAACTTCAGATTTGTTTATCCTAAAAAATTTTTCTTTTATTAAAGAAAATCTTTTTCAGAGTGTAGGGCACATCACCTAGGAGATCACTAGACATGAGAAAAATATTTGTCTAAGTTAAAGCCTGCAGATATCCTAAAATTACTCCTGGAAATGGGACTGAAGGAGCTACTAGGAACTAAGTAAAAGTAAGGGGACGCAATTAGATCTTTTAGGTCTCAGTGAATGTGACTACTAACCTGTAGATTGCCTATTAGTTTGTGCACATTGCTACATTTTGTCAGTTTATCTTAAATATATTTGGCGATTTTCAAAAATGCTAAACAAAAAATATGCCTTAAATTATGCGAGGGCTGAAACACTGAAATTGTTAAGTATGGATAATGGTCATTCGATCCATTTTATCAAAAACACGTGCGTGTGGGTTGTACAGTACATTCAAAAGCTGTCGAGATGCGGTAGAAGGTTTGCCTCGCTCTGGTGGGTCATCAATGTTTTTTTTCAACCTTAACATCGCTAAAATGGAGGAAATGGTTACTGAAAACCGTCGTGTGAGTCTAAGAAAGAATACCCATGAAATGTGCTGAGTTGAGTCTGCAAGACTTTAAAATTTTCTGAGTATGGAATATGGTGGATCCTATCTTTGAAAAATGATAACTATTATAATATTAGTCCATTCTCAGTTTCTTACACTGAAGATATTTAATTATTAAAATCTGGATTTTGGATCAGAACATCAGTTCCCTCTCATACCTTTTTCGTTTTAAGAGATTGAGCTACAAATTAAAAGAAAAAGGTGGAACGTGTCGCGGGACACACGGAAGGAACTTTAGTTCCTTGTAAGCAAAAATTATGTAATACATTATGTGACGTTATAGATAAACAATTTCCATATTCCTCGATGGTGGAGTAGTAAGCAAGCCAGACTCTCGCGCGGTAGACCCGGGTTCGATTCCCCGTGAAGAAGTTTTTTCATTGTTAATTTTATTTTTAAATAAGGTAGACATTTGAAATATTTAGCAGAATATTCATTATTATAGATAATGGTACGGTACCCTTCATGAGGGAGTCCGACTGGCAACATCTACTTATAACAGCATCGTATATTTCAAAAGGGAAACCGTAGCATTATACAAATTGGACATTCAAGAACGATTACCACAAAAAAATTAGTGGAAACATAAAATTGAATTGTAAAATGTTTAATTTGAAGTTATATTACAGTTTATAGAAATTTTTATTTTCTAGATTTTTTCTTAAGTGGGTCGTAGGAAAAATATGCTGCTCGACTCGTGCGGATTGTGCATATCGCACTTGAACTTCGTCCTCGTGCGATATGGCCATCATATCCACACTAGTTGCACAAACTACAATTTCTTTCAAAATATGCCATTTTACATTTAAAAACAGCCTGCCAAATGCCAAATCAATTTATCCATCCATTTTAAAGTTATCGAATTAAGACATTCAAGTTTTCCAAATTTCAACACCCTGTACCTATTTCGAAAAGTAAATGTGCTAGACCCCTTAATCGCGCAAAAAAAATTATGGAAATAATAGTAAAAATTTATCCGAACAAATTAAAGTAGATCACCAGCACTGCGAATACCAGCTTTGCATAGAATTTTAATATAGCATCGGTGGTTCAGTGGTAAAATGCTCGCATTCTACGCGGGCGGCCCGGGTTCGAATCCTGGCCGGAGCATATGAATCGCTGCTTCGTAAACGAGAGAGAGACTAAGGAGGCACAAGCACGCAAGCAAGGCACATAACGAAAGCAACGTAACATAACGTAGCGTAACGTAACGCGTAACGGTCAGATCTTTTGCGTCGCGACCCCTGGTCGCTCAAACATAACCTGACGTAAAGAACTGAAGTTCCAAAAATTTCCCTCTTTAAGAAATTTAAACTTCCAAAGAAGCAGTTCTTTCTATTCGAGAAAAAAAAAGTTGCGGTATCTTAATTTTGTTAAAAATCCCAACTTCAGTCAAAGATTTTGAAAAAAATCATAATAGTTATGAAAACATCGACCTTATGTTGGTAGCTTTTGAATACACTTTTATATCACATAAAAATGGTCGACCTTAGAAATTTGTTGGCATTTTTTTGAAATTTACACTACTAGTTCAACTTATCAATTATGTTTCTTAACCAAGTGAATGAAAAAAATATGTCAGAACCGACTGTTTTCGAATAACAATAAGGATATCTTAGACTTAACAACAACAAACTTAGTTCTGCTTTATTTATGTTAATAGAAGTGCATGAGAAATTCTGAAATTCTGTTTGGTTGTGCTCTTGTCTATTCACATTAATTTGTCCACGGATAGAAGCAAGTTGATCTCGAGAGCTACTACACTGTTAAAACAAACGTTTTAAACATAACAAAATGCACTGAAGAAGATTATCTATTGAAATTTCTTTTTTACTACGACATATTAAAGCTTCGAAATAGATAAATATGCTAGGCATAGCAATCCTTCGCATTAAGTCCACTCAACTACGCCTCCTGTTTTAACTCACGCATATCACTGTTAGTTAACCGTAATTTGCTGATTGAGGGAATTAATCACCGACAAACGTATCGTTTTGAACTATGGAACGTGAGTGTTTTAATGACTCGGATGATGGATGTGCATACGACACTTTAGCATAACAAACGCTATTTGCGCGAGTGTATAAAAGAAAGGCGGATATTGAAAACTCCTCAGTAAATTATTCCGAGCACAATTTCTATATTGTGTATTATATTTATATGTATAGGTTGTCTATTCAAGTCTATTCAAGTCATACCATTTACGACAAGGAAAATATGAGAAAAACTACTTGGAAGAGAGAGAAGAATAGTTGTAGGCATTTAGCGATGGGCGTATTTAGTTCCAGAGGTTGGAAGAATGTTCATCGCCCTCCTATTTTAACCGCTGTTGCCAGAAGCGCAGATTTATTTGTACAAATGTTATTTTATGTAAAATGGGGGGGTGATGAACATTCTTCCAGCCCCTGGAACTAAATACGCCCATCGCTAACTGCCCACAATTATTCTTCTCTTCTTTCAAGTAGTTTTTCTCATATTTTCCTTGTCGTAAATGGTATGACTTGAATATACTTTTCGCAATATGTATATTTATTATCATTTTAAAAGTATTTTTGTTTAAATACAGTAGTTATTGACGACTTCCATTGATACATCTGATTATTGAACGGATTTTTAACGGTGTATAGAAGAGGTGATTCAAAGCGACGCGAGGGAGATCCCGTCTTCTCTTCTAAATCTCCTTTAAGCCAGCTTAGGAACAAGGATTTCGAATTCTAGGTGTAATCACGATTTCTAGCAACGTATCTCAACCCATTTAGATTGGTATCTGGATAATCCACCTTGGCTTCTTATATATATAGAGTGGATCTTAAAACCGAATCCAATTTTCTATCTTTATATAGATAATTCCAAAATACTACTTTGTTAGAAAAGTATTGGGAACACTACATTGGTTATTCAAAGGACCCCGCGCTTTTCTTATGACAAAGTGGCGTTCCGTCAAATGTTATAAATTTTGGATATGATATTGTACTCGACTTCCTGACCAAAAGTCTCAATGGGACCAATTCAATCCTATGACTAGTTTCCGATATACAGGGTATTAAAGTTGAAAAATCCTTGTTTTCCGTGACCACGTAATTTTATTATTAACAAATAAATATGCATTTTCAATTGATGGTACCAATATGTTCTAGTTTATCGTAAACTTACACATAAATAGTTCAAAATGTTAAAATATCCAGGGCTGGACTCAATTATACGAGGACGAATTTTTGGAATTCTAAAAAATTCTTATATTGAATGAAAACAAGGTCAGAAATAAAAAGTAACTTCATATTCAAAATTCTGGCATCAAATATACTAGTTCTAGAGGTATTCCATACAGGGTGATTCTTAATGCAACCTGAAATTAGTTTTTTTGTATATGAAATAAATAAGTTACACCATTTATTTAAAAATTAGTTTTTGATGTTTGAAACGTATTGGTTACCTAGATATCAGTACTTTTCTTGGAATATAGGGTGATTTGCACTTACATCTTGTTATTAAGCAGACAAAAATTAGAGAAAATACATTTTTTCTGAATCACCCTTTATTTTATAATCAGATCCGTCAAAATGTTCAATTTATCTTGTTTTGTAATAAGCTTAAAATAGTAAATGAGCTGAAAAGCTTTTATAACCTTACTATGACAGTTTTTCAGAAACAGGGTCCTGAGGGTAGAGTACTCAGCAGAATAGGGATAGTGAACGAAATTATAATCACATTTTTATTTATGGATACATACCGAAGTGTACCGAACCATTGATAAAAAGATGAATAAATTAGAAGTATTTAATCATCCTGTAGGCATGTACTACAGTAAATTAATAATAACAAAAGTTTCATTAAAAAATGAGAAACATGGAAAGCAGAATAGCCTGGAGCATAGGGAAATATTCTCTATGGCCTACAGTTTTGGCATTTTGACTTTAGTTTTACGGTCTAGTTTCGATATGTCTGTTTGGTGTATTTGTTATTTCGTTCCCAGTGTCTAATTTTTATTTGATTTGTTCCTGTCTTTATGGATAGACGAGCCATAAATTTTCCAATGAGGAAATTGAATCTCTTCTATCATTAGTGTAGTTCTGTTTCGTTCCACAAAGTGAAACGGTCCAGCCGATTCCTAAATATCCTTTGTCGCCGAGGGCCTTCAACAATATTCATAGCATCTTCTTCATCGTCGGTTGAAAGTTCCTCAAAAATATCTTGGATATCGTTTGTTAACATTGCAAAATTCAATGAAAACAAAGTAAAAGCAATCAAAATATTCACAATATAATTAATTGAGGTTATAAATGCCAAATTGTTGACAGAACCGACAGAACAGAGCAATTATCAAATCATGAAAACCTGGGTTTTTCATAAAGCTATCTTTAATCGATACCTCTTCCACCCTCAGGACCCTTTTTCTGGAAAACTGGTCATAGTAAGATTATGAAATCTTTTCAGCTCATTTACTATTTTAAGCTTATCACAAAACAAAAGAAATTGAACATTTTGACGGATCTAATTATAAATTACAGGGTGATTCAGAAAAAGTGTATTTTCTCTAATTTTTTCGGTTTAATAACAAGATGTATGTGCAAATCACCCTGTATTTTAAGAAAAGTACTAATATCTAGGTAACCAATATGTTTTAAACATCAAAAACTAATTTTAAAATACATGGTGTAACTTATTTATTTCATATAGAAAAAAACTAATCTCAGGTTGCATCAAGAATCACCCTGTATGGAATACCTCTAGAACTAGTATATTTGATGCCAGAACAACTTACAACTTAGACACGACAATAAATTCAAACAACATTCATGATCCATCAATTGCCCACGATAACCCTATGATCGCGTTAAAATACAATCCCAGGCAAATAATTCATAGTATACCGCTAAATTAGATTAGATTTGATGAGGTAATCGGCATATTTCCAGATCTTTGTGGTCCTCTAAATCTAGATTACATTCTCCAGTCCGACCCGAGACTGAATTTTTCATGTAATTTCTTGCCGGTGGCTTCTCATTGCCCAGTACAAGAAACAGCACATTCGACAGGCAATCGCACTGACGTAGGATGTACTCAGCAGTTTCCTCGTCGAGGTGTCTTAATCTGCACATGTCTTCGTCTGTCAACCCCATTAGCTTTACGTGCCTATTAATTTTACAATGTCCTTTTAACATACCCATTACGGCTTTGACAGTTTCCCTGCCTTTCCTCAATAGGTCTACTGCCGTAACAGTTGGCCGAGCAGTTGGCTCCATCTGTCCTAGTGAGATTACTCAAAGATATCCATGGCACCCACTTCTTTGTGACCATATTTATTGTTGAATTTGCGACGCCACAGAAGGATTTCGGTCCAATGAATGGCATTGAACAAGCTTGTTTGGCTGTTTTATTAAGCAATTCTTTGCCTTCATAACCCTCGTGCCTTAGTACCCAGAATACTGTGACTTTGCAATGGTGGCACGTGGTTTGCAATCTCCTACTCGCTTAAAATTGACCTCTATGGAATCAAGTGCTTTCAGTGTCATTTGGCTATCATTGAAGATGGCAACTGAACGGAACGTCCTTTTCTGACTTAAATTTCTTCAACGCAATGAGAATTCGCCGTCAATTCCGCTTGGAAAGTTGTGACCTCCTTGAGTAGGCTGATTGGAATACACCATTTCACCTCAGAAAATTATCTACAATCATCTAAAAGTAGAGGGATTCATAGTAACCAATTAGAAACTTCAAGATGTCACCTTCCCGACGCTTTCCTCGAAGTCTCGGCAGAGTTCTTCCAGAACGTACTGAGTGTTACCGGTTGAAGTACTTTCTTTATCGCCTCAGTTCCATATCAAGGATTATTATAAGATAAGACCTAAGACATGTTCTATAATTCCAATTTTGTTCGATATTCTTGGGTTTTGATGAAAAACATTTTGTTCTCTAATTATCCAATACTGACATCCATTCAGTATAACCACATTATTGGTTGGCCTTTGAACATGTTCCATGTATGTATGTATGTATGTAAGTATGTATTTTGCGGTGACATTCACTGAGACCTAAGAGATCTATTGTGCCCCTTTACTTCTACTCAGTTTCTGAGGAGAGTCTCAGAAAGTAGTAGAAAGTAGTAGATCTATTGTGCCCCTTTACTTCTACTCAGTTTCTGAGGAGAGTCTCAGAAAGTAGTAGTTTCTTTAGTCCTATTTCCCGGAGGAATTTTAGGATGTCTGCAGGCTTCAGCTTAGGTAGATGTTCCTTTTCTATCCAGTAATCTCCTAGGTGCTGTGCTCTAGGATTCTGGAGTGCTGTGCAGTTGGAAAGTATGTGGTTGGAGGTTTCTTCTTCCATTCCACAAAATCTGCATTCTTCTTCCTCCTCCTATTTTGAGTTTTTTCAGGTGCCCATTCAGGCGACAATGTCCCGTTAGGATCCCTGTTAAAACTCTTAGCGCAGTTTTACTTTGACTTATGCGTTCATTTGATCTCAACAGGTTGTAGTCACCCAGAAGAGTCTTTGATTGTATAAGCCCTACTAGAACTTGCCAATGGTCAGATCTTCTCTTTTTCTCGGCTTTACTTATTCCTTCCGCAAAAGGTTCAGGCCCCCAGAAAGGTATTTCAATCCCTTTCTTTGCTAGTTCATCTGCTATTTCATTTCCTTCTATTCCAGTGTGTCCTGGAATCCATAGTAAGGTGACTATATTGTTCTCGCCTAGTTCATTGAATTTGTCTAGGCATTCGCACACCATTTTGGATCTGATTACTTTAATGGCTGCTAATGGTTCCTGGCCCTCCTATCCCAGTTCCTTCTATTGCTTTTGAGCCGTCGGTGTACCATTGAATGGCATTCTTTCCAAGACTGGTAATGGAATTTGGATCCCATTCCTTCTTTTTGCTTAATTCCGTAACGAATTTCTTTGAAAAGTTATACTTTTTCATCACACCGTCTTGTGGCATGTACCAGGCTGTCTGATTTCTAAGAAGTAAGGGGGTGGTTTTTTTTAATGATTCCTTCTCTACATAGTCTGTCTAAAGATGTTCCATAGAACTAGCTATCTAATATCCATATTGACCAATGTCGCAATTAACCACAATTTAGATTTTTCTTACAACCAGTTTCTTTTATATTTAGATCATCAATGTTTTCCAATTGTTTGTTTCACATCCATTCATATTCCCGAACGTATTTTCTAATGACTGAACGTATCTGTATTACTCGTCCTTAGGGGATTTCTATGGATAGACGTAATATCACACAATGTCTCACAAATAACGACCGTGGCATGGGTACACTTCCAGCTATTTTGAAAGGCATATTTGGAATTTATTCTGAAGCAGTCAATAAAAAGTAAAATGCTCTGATCGAATTTAAATAATAAGACGATAAATACGCGACGGCTTTGCTTTCGAACAAGGAATCAAAGAAAGTGTGGAACTTTTAAAAGCAATATTTGACAGCGGTGAAAGTTTTGAATGTCAGATAAAAGATTTTGCATTGTGTCTGCTGGCTCGTCTCAGAAATAACGAATTAAAGTTTGTATACTTTTGAAGCCGCTGTAAACAAAAGTTCAACTTGAAGAAAATAAATTTCATTCCTATGTTGGGAAATGAACAGTTTTTATGAAACTGTATTGTTCTTTCAATTATTATAAGTGGAATGGGTAATAGTATGAAAAAATAAGTTTTGAAGGATTTATTGATTGATTAGTTCGGCATTACCAGTCAGGTGCTTCAAGTCCTCGGTACCTCATCCCTTATGCTTTTTGTGCTTTTGGTTGTACTGTTTACGTAGAGAGTAGTCCTTATCGGGTTCAGCAGTCTTTAACTAGGTTCTTATTGAAAAAATCCTCCCTTAGGTACCAGAAGTCTTCATCTCCAATGAGAGAGTCTTTCACATTCTATGAAAATGTGTGATGCTGTTGCCTCCTCTTCTATGCAACTGACCTACTGGTCCGTTCCTTTATATTCCCATTGTATGCATGTGTTTTTTTAGGTTACAGTGACCGGTGGGTGGTCCCATCACATTCCTGATCTAGTCTCTGTTGATGTTTGACATTTTGTTAGTCAGCGACCCCGAGGAACTATTGACCAGGAATTAGCTGCTTTGACACGTGGCTCCGGTACAACCGATGTTTTGTTTGAATCCACAGAGTTGAACAAGCAAGTGCAGTAGTTTTTGATATTTCAAATACTGCTTCAGGACCAGTGAATGCAGTTTCAGACCTTAGCTTTGGTAGGGTGTCTTTGGCTTCACCGCCTAAATACTCTTGTGCCCGGGACGCTCAATTCCCTATACCAATCTTATTCAGCAGCTTATGCTGCGAAGTTTTTCGAAGTTATCCAATTTCTATGCCAAACTGTTCCAACTGGATTCAGCGCGCAATGCTAAATTGTGTTGACCAAGCACATGTTATCCAGATTATTTATGTTTTTTTTGTGTACTATGTCAAGATTCTTGGCATTTGAACATATTTTTGTATTTCCAATCTCCGGTGATAGATTAAAAAACCATTTTACCCGCTGTATTTACCCCTGTGATGAGCCCAAGTGTGGTCGAGCTGCATGATCGTCTCCAATATTTTTGAGGCTAATGTTTCTTTTTCTTCCAAGTTGCACGTTAAGTAAGGTGATTTATAGCAAAGACTAATTTCATCAGAATGATCTGCATACCATCAATCCATCCTTTTACTATCTAAAATATCTCAAGCAGTCAATCTTAAGTTAAAATATGTAGTGGTTAGTTGACATTCAGTTCATTTTAAGACATAAATCAAGTGTTGACATTTAATCCGGACAGGACAATTTTTAAAATCTTATTCACAATCCATTCAAGCCGAAGGATTTGTGTTGATATTTTCCAATGTTATAATGGACTCGGAATAGTTTGGGTGTGTAAAACGTCGCCTTAATGAATTCAGCGACCAGCTGTGAAACATTTTTCTATACACGACGCGTTTGGATGCATAAATTTTGCGCACGGTCACTGTCGTCGTATGTGGATGTTTTCTCTTACCCACACGCTTTGGCGCTTCTTAATTTTATAATTTTAGTACGGTGGATGTTGGTGAGGATGTTTTTTTAGTACCTATATTAGGGAAATTAGACGTTAGGATTATAATTTTGCTAAGGTGAGACTCGTTAATGTAAATTATAGATTACAAAATGTTGTAGGATTCTCACTTACCAGGTGTATTCCAAAATGGTAAGTGCATTCAATGTTGCGGTATGGATAACATATTTGAAAAGGACAGGAAGATGTAAATTGTCTTACGTAAGCAGATTATAAGTGAAAATACAGAAAATGATTAATTGAGCAAATTGCGATTTAAACAAATTTGCATCCATGAAATGTCCATAATAAGAGGTACAGGATGGTAGAAGTGGAATTTTCAAAATCCTATCAAGCATCAACTAAATCCATAAATTGGGTTATGACGAGTAAATTTCCACTTTTCAAAGCGTTAAATGTCAAAGCTTTGGTTGATTGGAACTACTTGCGAGACGCAGTGAATAAGGCTATCCAGAACACGTGACCATCTGACATACAAAATGGCCGTTGGTAGACACACAAAAGATCATTTACCTGCGTTTTGCATAGGTGCAAAGTTGTGTTAATAGTTTTTTTTCCTATTATACGTGTTTAAAGTTTAAATAATGGCTTGTTCCAATAAAAGTGATTATCTATTGACGTTAGAGAGTGACTGTAAAGAAATTGCCATAAGATACAAGGAAAAGATAAAAGTTATTCAGGGTATTGATCCTTACACACTCATGAATAACCCTGCTCCTATTGAAGAAACTCAAGAAGTCGACTTTCCACCAGTGACTTATTTCCACATAGTGTCGAATTTGGTCCTGACACAAAGCTTTTACACCAATGCTTATAAGAGTTTGTCAGCATACAAATATTTCCAAGTAGTAGGCATATTTTCTAGTTTCACACTGAATTATTTATAATTAATCACAATACAATAAAGAACTGAACCTTTAGATTAAAGAAGATCACAGAATACGAGTAAATTGACCGAACTAAACAGATTTCACATACAATAATATCATAACAAAAGATTTGTGTGTCTACCAGCGGCCATTTTGAAAATCATTTGACAGCATCTTGGATAGGTCTATTAAGGTAGGTGTCACAGATGACAGAGATCACCTACACATTGTGACATATAAATATGCAATATAAAATAAAGTCGGGATAGTGCACTGCAGTAATCGCGCACAAATAAGGACAAGCACTAACCTTAATAACGTTTCCCTTATTCAGAACATCAAATACGCATGCGTATATGTCACTATAAGGACAGCACTATTACTGCTTGACCTTATAAAAGTTCCAATAACTCTTCAATAATTTTCCGTAAACAACAAAGTACAGACCTGACAGTAGGAGAAGACGTAAGACACATTGCCGCTACAGAAGGACTGCCTTCATAGTATTATTTTGGACAACAGTGTAGAAGGCTGGTCAATTGCAAATCCATACAAAGCTGTCTTTTGCTATCAGATTATTCCTCATGATACCTACGAAAGTTAATGCCTACAAGCTAACTCAGGATAAATCTCCGGATCCCGGCGATTTAACAAGACATCTTGGGATACTGAGATTTGGAGCATACCAATTCAAGAAGAAGCTCTAGAAAACAAGATCACTTTGGACGTTGTTATCAACGAGAGTGGGTTAACACAAAATTAAATCAAACAAAGGAGCTGGAACAGTAACTTTCTTCTGGGTGCCAGTGAGGGCACAATGGATCTTCAAGGTCTTAGTGAATGTCACCCCGATATAAATACTTACATGGGTGCCAGTGCACGAGACTTAAATTATACCGTCTTTTCCAACATTTTGTGGTATCCGGCATGGTGGAATTCCGAAGATGAGCTCATTGCAGCAGACTGGCAAGACAGGCAAAAAGGTTTTTGTTTTCATTTAAAGCTGTTCATTCAGTTGCCATCTCTGTAAGAAAGGAGAAGTGGACAATGCAAATTCAGTGATGATGCAAATAAATCAGTGGATTGATTGATTGGTTGAGTGTTTCGGTACCATTAATTAGATGCCTAGAGTTTATATGGCTCAACAGTCTTTTCAACAGGTTCTTCTTGTAGAGATCCTCCCTTGGAAGCTCTAGTGCCAGGAGTCTATATCGCCAATGATATAATGCTTCACAATCGAAGATAATTTGAGAGGCTGTTTCCTCCTTTCCGTTGCAGAACTGACAGATAGGTTCCTCCCTATAGATTCCGATTGTGTGCTTAATTAGGGTACATTGACTGATCCAATGAGATAGAAGAGTTCCACAGTGCCAAATTTGTTCAATATGAGAGTGAAATGACTGACTGGTAAATCATTTTCAAGCCTCACTTGATACTTCAAGTTAATTGGAATTTTTTTAATTAAAATGTGTAATAAAGCAGCAATGGTGGAAATGTGAATAAAAATGGAAACCTAATAAATAATAACGTTAAAAGTAGTTGAAATCATAATATATCATAATATAATGTATGATTCCTGTTAACAAAGTCGTCCATACTATAAAGCCTTCATTATAAACGTTTCATACAAATTCCCTTCTCGACTGAATGCGCTCCTTGTTTTATCTTTTTATTAATAGAACATCAACGTCTCCTTTATAAACTTTCAAGTTTTATTTAGATAAGGACTTTAAATTGAGTTCATTAATACCTACAACTCATGCTCGGCCTTACACGACATGTGAATTTTTTTTATTTCGTTTATTTTTTATTCTCCTTCATTAACGTCCACTTTCGAGGCAAATATAAATAGATTATTTGGCTGAATGATGGTATTTATTCGTTCAAGGATCGTTGATTATATGGACCTATAATGGGAGGAAATTAATTGATAAATAGAAACGTTTAGTTATGTTCAATATTTATCGTCGGCTTGGGTCGAAAAATATCTTAAATTTACCATATTTTAAGCAACGTTCGCTGTTAAACCTTTTAATATCCATAAATTGTATACTTGTTGAGTAGGTAAACTTTGGTAACGTCAGTTTCAGGTTTATTTGTTTTTCCAAAGGGGTTAACACATGTTACACTAAAAAACTTGATTGAATTTGAAGAGAACTAAGATTATGCAGTTTAGCTGAGGATATTTTAAATATTTTTTAAATGAAATTAAACTGTTCCATTTAACGGAATCTCGATGTATCCATCTTAGTATAGAAAACACAAAAGTATGCCTTATTAAAAAGAATTTAAAAAAGAAAAGTATAACTTCAAAGTTAACGATTTCAGTTGCTACCGCTAGTAGGGTTTGGAGATTATTAAAATTCTTATAAAGGTTAAACCGCGCGCTTTCTCGGTATACCAACTTTTCTTGTGAGGAAACCATAACGCCATGTTTTTATTACGTTTCTAAATAGGGCCTCTATACGGCTGATAAAGTTCATTTCGCAAAGAGGCCGTGAAACGTACAAAATAATGGTAAAATTGCAGTGAGGGGTGAAAAGTTAATATTGTCGGAATCTAATAACCAAAAAGAATGGAACTACGAACTCTAGGGCTTTTCCTTCAATCATCATTCCAATTTCCTTTATATTTTCTTTTTCTCCCGAGTCTCCTCAGGGAAATGGCTTTGTTAAAAAGTAACTGACCGTGATAACAGCAATTTTATTCGATGCATATAAATAAATCAATCAATTAATCTCAAATGCTGGTTCAGGAACAGTGAATGCAGTTTTAGACCACTTACTTCAAAAATAATAATAATAATTCATTCACCAAAAAAATATACAGTTGATTAGTAAGGTATACTTTGGCAAGTTTATCTGAAGCCGTGAAAGGAATGCAGTCGAAAACATTCGATATTGCCACGTTTAACTATGAGAAGCTAAAGTGGTAAGTATTTAGTGTTAATAATTCTGCCGTCGTTAATGAAAACACCGTATCTGCATAAATCTCGTTTTAAGAGGATTTACATTTTCTGTTTTACTTTGTGCCATTGCCATTTTTTAAGGAATAAAATTTGATATTTGAGGTAAAAAACAAGTAAAAGCAACAAAATATTTTTATCAATGTGTGTGTTTCTATTTTTATACCATTAAGTGACATTTGTACATACGGCAGATGCAGTTAAGATATAACTATAATTTGTTAAATGAATATACCGTATTTGCAAATATTTCAAATTATAACATTTCACTTTTTTTTGCCGTATTTAATAATAGATATTAATAACTTTTTTTTTCAAAAGGAGCCGTCCCTTCGCCGGCACCACCTCAGCCTCCTGGGCTTATTGTGGATACTCCTAGTCGCACTAAAAACCTTTACATCATTAGTTCCACGATCAAAGACTGTGATGCTGCAAACATGTCAAAACTCCGTAACTGCGAATGGGAAAAAATTGTCGTGATTTGAAACAGCAGCAAACCCATTCAGAACGATAGTTTATCATGCCACCATCAGTTCCAGCACTATGGCGTACATTTTCTCTTGTGCAAAAAAGCGCAGTGGAAAACTAAAAATTTTCTTTTCCACCTCCTAAAAATGTGATATGAAACTGTACGCCGTTTGTTACTCTTATTTTCTACCCTCTGAAAAGGTGATTTTAAATTGTATGGCATTTGTTTCTGTAGATTATACAACATATAAATAAATATTTGACAGTAGTGCAGTACAAAAAAGTTTTATGAAAAGCCGTGGGAAATTTTTTATCAGAGATTTTCCTACTCGAAAAATATCATCTAAAAACTTACAGCATTTAATCTACTTTCGTAACACGTCAATGTATTTTGTGTTTTGAGGTTTCAAAAATTTTCCTAGATTTTTCGAACGATTCTTTTTGAACGTCATAGAGTCTGGACCGATATCTATCACATCTTTATATCACATTTTTAGGAAGTGGAAAATAAAATGTTCAGTTTTCCACTGCGCCTTTTCTGCACAAGAGAAAATGAACGCTATAGTGCTGGAACTGATGGTGGCATGATAAACTATCGTTCTGAATGGGTTTGCTGCTGTTTCAAATCGTGACACTTTTTCCCCATGGGCTCATAGTCTAGAAGTGAAACCATGCTGGGTCCCAAATTACAACCAGATAGAGGGAACCGATGGAGCGGATGTACTCGCAAAACCAAAGAACCAAAATCGACATGGTAAAGGCACTAACTTAACATCATCACTTTAAAATGTCAATGATTAAATATTGAACAAACGGAAAAGAGAGGGAGAAGCCAAAATTGTTGCTGCATAGCTTATACCCCGAGGATGACCAAAGGAAAAATAAAAAAACTTATGTAGAAAACTTGATAAACAGTATGTTCATGTAACTTGAACAGAGGGGGCGGATATCCAAAAACGAAAAATTTCAAATGCTCACAAAGAAATAGTTATTCGGAAAAAAATGCGTTTGTTGAGTTGATTGACAGCACGTGAAAATTGCCAAAAAACTTTTTCTAGACTAATTTTTTTGAAAAACACTTCTGAAATTAGAATTTTCGAAACTATATACAGGATCAAAATACAATTGAATAATCCATATTTCAATAAGTTTTTCATCTCATCTTGTCTTTTTTTTTATTAATTGTGGCAACTTTCGTATGTAAGGACCACTTTTTCTTGTTTCAAATGCGGATATAATTAAAATTCAACCTTGAAATATAACGATTTCTATCAACGTAATCAAAGTACGACCAAACTGAGTTTCAGTTATATTTTAATACAAAGTATACAGTGCCTTGTGATGCGGCAACCTCATCTCTTGGTTGTAATTGCTTTGTTAGCTCGCGGGTATGTTTACAATTCTTCCTCAACAATTATGTTGTTTTACTGACTTCTGAGTTAGCGATCACAGTTGGAAATGCATGTTCCTCTATCAACAATGTTATGTACCTGTATCGTTCCGTACACTTTCCATCCAGATAATATTTATGTAATAGATTGTCTCGATACACCGAGGAAGATACGTTCAAATCTAAAACTTGTCGAGATAAAACGACATTAAAATATACAATCGTTGTAAATAGAATTGCTGACAGTTAATAAATGGAATATAATATGAAACCGGAGATTTTTCGTTTTCTATCCAAAGCCGGATTTTGTTCTAAAACCATTTTTATAAAAAATATTATCACACTTGATACCACCATAAAAGTTTTGAGACTCCCTTGGGGTCGAAGCCGGTTATCCAAGAGTGAACATAAACGAAAACTGATTTTGGGGGTCTAATAATCGACACCAATCAATTAACTGGAGTTCTTATTAGAAAGTTTCAAGTATTCTCAGTAATTTGTATTAATAATTATCGCCAACCGTCAATAAATCCGTCAATTACCAGATTAATATCCGGAAGTAAACAAACAGTTTACCATCCTTTACTTCATCTGCCGCATTTGCGGCAGGTAAAGTATTTTGACTTTGACTTTTTACTCGAAAATCATCATCTGTCAATGTCCCTATTACGGCTCGATAATAGTTTTCTTGCGATTTATTTATAACAAAGTGACTTGGCTATGGGTCTCTGAGGTATGTAATCTTTTTGAAAAATGGGTCTCTGACCCACAATAGTTTTTAAAATA
>CAJUYG010000352.1:26774-44351 GCA_910591675.1 Galerucella calmariensis | reverse complement strand
ATCATACCAATCATTTAAAGAGTTTTGTTTATTTTTATATTCGTTACAGTGACTCTTCTTCACCATTTACTGTTTCAAAATAATCGTACACTTTGCATATTACCTGACACGAGTTTGTGCTTGTGCACGATGACAGCTTGCACGCCACTGAGTATTCCACGCTGGTTGGACGTTTGCTTAACCAACAGCTGTCGATTCGAAACAATCGATATAGTTATCTCATTTGTCTATTGATTGACAAATAATGTATCACTTGGTCCATAAACTCTCCATATTTTTAGACAGGTTCCTTGTTAATACTTTCGTTATTTAAGTTTTGTTTTCGGGAAATGTTTTTTTTGTTGTCGTTCAATGTAGCGTTCTTTAGCTTGTGCTATTGTGCAAAAATCTATCGTTCACAGAAAAAGGCGAAATGATTCTGGTACATTTAGAACTGTCGATGTGTGGTCTCTCACAATAATAGGGCTTGAGTGTATATGTTATCTACTTATGACAGAAAAAGCCAACAATATATTTTGAACTGAACATCACTTGTAGACCGGTTGTCGTTTCTTATTGCAAACCAGAATGGTTGGTTAAATCTTGTAGATCATATCGACGCCATTTAAATTCAATGTCTGTCGGAGCATGCAGCGCGAGAATTGTTTGTGTCTTCTTAAGTGAAAGGTAAATATTTTTGAGAAAATATTTTTATAAAAACTGTAAAATCTTATAAAAGTATTAAATCTGTTATTCTCTATCTATTGGAAACACGCTATACTAAATACTAAACGTCTATTCACTTAAATTTAAATGAAATAAAGAATAATATTATGTATCTTTTAACGATGATAACAAGGAGCTTCACTGCATTGCGATTCTTTCCAGTTGAAAAAACAGGTAATAAACTACTTAACTTTGTGTCGTTAACCTTTATAATCTGTATTATCGTAAATAGTAATTGTATGTTTCTTATCTTCGTTTCCATTAAACAGTTGAGTACGAAAAAAATTTCAACAATATCGCCCACCTCTACATGTCGCAGTCGAGCAATCATTGCCTTAATGGTTCTAGCAACAAACACCTCTCGTAATGAACACTGGTGGCTCCATCTTTGTCTTCAGCTCGCGGAATAAAGACCGATAGAGGGAACCACCAACAGTCATTATAAAAGCAACATGTTTAATTATGAAGGTGCACTAAAATCGTGACTTTTGAAGTCAAATTCTACGGAGAAACTGCGATTGCCTCCCGCCTTGGATGTTTTCTTCGAGACAATTCATTGTTGAAATGTTATTTGGGTAGGAAGTTAACGGAATTATACAGGTGCCTTACATTGTTCATTGGAAAACGTGCAGATCAGACAATGCGTTACATTTTAGTATTTTGAAAAATCAAATCAACTTGAACTATATTTTACAAAAAAAGTTTAGTAATATACAGAGTTGGTGAGTGAAAACACAGTTTACCTTTTTGATCTTGTTTACATTTCTACTGATATTCTATAATATGTTATGATTTATAGCACATTTTTTATAATTTTCAGTATAGTTTCTTATTGTGTTATAAACTATCCAATTTTTTTGCTTTTCAGTATATTGCCAGTCGCTACTTGTACCTAATATCCATTTTAAATTGACTTAAATATAGTTATTAAAACGATTTTGTGACAAAACTCCCCAACTAAAAAAGTTTCATGTTCAAGTTTTACTTGTTTTAAAGTTGTTATTTTAGTAATTGTGTTTTGTAAAAATTACTTCACAAAATGTTAGTTTGTGGTTCCTAGAAGTTCCTAAAATTATGTTAAAACACAGTGATTACTTGAAATTAAATCTTTACTCGTGTTTATTAATAAGAATATTTGTTTAGATTATTTATAAATAGTTTTGTTGGGAAGCTTTAACGGATTGAGAAAAAGTTATGAAATTCTAGGTCAATGCATAGCGATGTATCACAAAATATAAATCAGTCAATAAATATATTAATCTACAATTCCTCAAACAGTTTCCAAATACCGATTCCAAAATTATTCGTTTGTGTTATTATAAATTGAACAGTTAACAAATGTTTTACAGTGATTTGTACAAATCACGTAGGTTAAGAGGTTTTAAGGATTAACTAGCTCGGCGTTCAAAATTATTGCCTACTCTCAATCTTGATAGTAATCTTCAGTTAGCAGGGTTATTTTTCCAGTAACTGACTTCAATGTTTTGCTTCTAAAAGGTAATTCCCTGATTTTATCCTTTAAGGGATTCAATCGATTTTCTATACCGAGCGTAATTGAGTCAAGGGACACTCTAGTATATTTTAAATGTGTTGATAGATTCTGTTTAAATTTTGGTGCCAATTTTAAATTTTTTCATATCCTAAATCAACGATTACATTTATGGAACACACTTTTCTCAACTCAATTTATGTAAATTTGCATGAGCAGCCCAGTATTACATTTGAAAATATGCGGGGTGTATAGATGTGGGAAATTTTAAGTACCCTGTAGGATACAGCAACACCACCACCACCACCACCAAATGGTGCCAAAATGTAGTACCATGTTTTATGAACATTTTGGTTTTGTATTCACGTTATTATCTTTGTTATTTAAAAAGTGATACGATTTTAAACACAGTTGTCGAGAGTAAAAAAACGGATAGTAGGCCAACTTCCAGCCCTGGCTCCAATTCTTTTGGGTATGTTTGGTATCAACAGCATAGACGCATTGGTTGACAGCCTCCAAGATCTTCTAGTTGCACTACGAGGAGAATTTGATGCAATTTCTTATCCTTTCTTGACTAATCTTATTAATTCGATTCGATAATATCCATCGAACGAGTTCGTTTGGGAGGTCACAATCGATATGAGCGCATCCCATTCACTTCTTCTATGAAATCCTTATGTTTTCATCAGATAATTTCGGATATCCAATTTAGTGTTCTGGCTGAGCTTTAAAACGAATAAAATTTCAAAAAATTTAGCATCAAAATTAATATCTGGGAGTTGCAGTGACAGATAAAAGCGATGAAGATGTGGACATAGACAAAAGGATAATGAAAGCCAGCATAGCCTTGGGATAAAATCAAAATTATTAACAAGAACAACAAAAATTGTTATACATTATCTTATTGGACTCCTAGGACTAGAGCATCCAAGGGAGCATTTCTCCAAGAAGGACCGAGTGAAAAGACTCTTGAGTCTGATAAGGGCTACTGGTGTCTTCACATAAACGGCATAACCAGGAGCACAAAAAACCTAAGGGATGAGGGTGCAAATTGGTAACATGAATCCTTATCTTACGACTACTCTACAAAGCCGGGATTGACGTAAACAGAGACATTGAGCCAGAGTTGTTGGGAATCGATATTTTGGACCTTCGAAATTGGTATTAAAACATCATACAAGTATGATAAGTATAATTACTTTTTTCCTCTACTAGCTGTGAAGTTGACAATTATTGCTTCTGCTAGCCAACTGAGAAATTGAATTACTCTATTAGTGGTTGATAGTTCCTTTTTTTTATTAACCTAGGTCAATAATGGACTGATTCAAATATTTTGAGAATTCAGGGATAGTAGTTCAACAAAAACTTATGCAACATAATTTTGTATACCCATCAGGAGATTGTCTTTAACGAATTTGCTGCTTGAAATTACCTATCAAGATAAAATTATTTAAATAAAAATGCCATTAGTTTAAAAATTCGCGGCTAACCAAAAATGACCGATGACATAACGAGTACGTGCATAATATATCGAAAACTGACAGTGTACTTGTCAGTCAGACGGGGTAAACGCTTCTCGTTGTGCGTTTGTGAATTATTTTCAATTTTTGTCTTATATTTGGCTAGTGGTGGAAAAAATCGTCTATACACCATGGTGGTGAAGACAATTTTATGAGAATATTTTATAAGAATATTTTATAAGAAATAATTTTGGTGCTCAGTCAATAATAATAGTCTTCAACACCTTGGAGTATTATATACTATATATTTATTAACTAAAAATACTAAAAACTAGTTTTACAATAACATTTATTCGTCACCTATTATTAGTATGATGCATTGTATCATGTGTATAAAGACAACTTTGCAGCTTTCGGTAACCGCGTGTTGTTTATGATCAATCAGCTGATCGACTAACAAATATAATGTCTAAATAAATTTGTGAATATCCAACAGAAATTGTCATATTTATGCTATACGTACAATTTGTAGGAGTAGTTGTATATTATTTATATATTTTTTTTATATTCTGAGCATATATTTATAGTTGTTCGGCATTCAGATTTCATTATTTGTTCAGATGGTGCTGACACGATGAATCGAAGTGATTGGCGTCGCGTTTTTACCTGTCAGTGGCATTGTTTCAAAAAAACACTTTTTACTATAGCTATTTGTTTGACGGAAATAATGCCGCTTTACGAGCATAACCTTTGGAATTAATGATACTTTTCATTGATTTGATGGTAGCTGATGAATGAATTGATTTGTTTTTGCTTTGGACTTATCACAAGTCAAACAATTGTTTCGAAAGAGTGATTTTTCTTTCACATTTAACTAAAAACTATAACATTTTTTCATAATTTAAATGGTTATTCGAAATATCTAGTGGATGGATGATGGATAGTTGATAAAATTGATTTAAATTTTCAATATACAGGGTGAATCACAACCAGTGGGATGGAGGTTTACAGCAAAAGGGTAAAGGTTTTAAAATGTTTGTCAATTTAGTAGTTTGTACATTCATATAGAGGGTCATTCATAAAAACACGTCACGCTGAAATTGGGATTTTTAGACACCCTCCCCCCGGTTGTCACGCTGTGTCACACTTCCTGAGGCTCTCCTATCAATATTACGTCACAAAATCCAAGACCCCTCCCCCCTCCTTGTGTGCGAACGTATTTTATGAACGGCCCCTAGGCTACATTTATAATTATTTGGAAATATACAGGATGTTCCAAAATAGTGTGACGTATCAAAGCTATAAGTATTTCTTCCTATGGGACGCCCTATATTTAATTTCAATTGATCATACAATTTAAGAAAATTGTAAATTGCACGAATAGTATAATACCTAGGTATAGGACACCCTCAAAGCATTCGAAAGATGATATTTTCTTAGCATGGTGTATCATCAAAATACAGGGTTGAATTTAAAATAAGCTTGATATAACACATTGAATGATCTAATGATAAAACTGAAAATTCTGAACACCCTGTAAAGAAAGGTTCAGTACTCAATCGTGGAATACATTCAACGAATGTCCAAAATTTGCTAGAATTTGTTGTATCAATGAGTAATTAATTTTTTTCGAAATGTTCGCATTTTGAAAAAAGTCAGCATAACTCGCAACCTTCTGTATCTAGGTATGGGTAACCATTATGAAGGAGTATTTTATTTTTAAGTGCAAGCAGAAAATGCGATAAAATATAGGGAGTCCAATGAGAAAAAATATTACTTTGATACGCTACACTTTTTTGAAACTGCAGAATGTAAAAACTACTAAAATGACAAATATTTTGAAACTTTCACCGTTTTGCTATAAACCTTCATCCTCTTGGTCGTGATTCACCCTGTATACAGGGTGTTTTCTACTAACACACCTCTCGTAAAATTGGACAAAATGATATAAAGATTGAGGGGTCCAGCCTATTTACTTTTCGAAACACGGGGTGGAGTGTTAAAGTTATGAAAAATTGAATGTTCTTACGCCAGTTCTTACGCCACTAGCGTTTCGAGCTATTTTTATTTTATTTTGTATTCCTCAATGGTTTTCACGTGAAAAACGCATAACCTCTTCATATCCAAAAATTTGAAGTTATCAAAATATTTTGTTTTCATCAAGTCTGCAACATCACTTTTTAAATAAAAATTCCACCACTCTGTAAATATTGCTATATCCAGCTTAAAATACAACAAAATTTATATATATAATAAAAAACTATCAATTTTTTACTACACAAACTGCAATTATATAATTATATAGACATATAGAAACATTAACAATTTATGGGTTGACTGCATCACATAGTGCTAGTTCCATGTTTCCCTGCATTTTATTGTTTTAAATTTTAATTTATTTGTTTTATTGTGTCAATAAACTGACCAGTTTCAGTTAAATAAAAAAAAGAATGTCCTAGTCTAAATTACAAAATGGCGCTAGTTTATTACTGCCGTAAATTTCTTTTTATCACCGAACAGATTTTCGTTCCCAACCAATTTTACTTGAGACAAAAACGATTCTGTAAATTTGGAACAAATAGTAATATTTATTTCACTTTTTAACATTGTGGGGGTCCATAGGTGTTTCCAAATGCAAGAAGTCCATTAAAAAAAAGAATTTATTTTTAAAAATATGTGTTACCTTTAAACCCTTCATTTTTGGGTGTATTTTAGCTACTGATTGATACATACACACGTGCGCTTGAAAAATTGATCATTTGGTAGTAATATTAGGATACTCAAGTATTGCTGTCAACACACAAACCACCCTAAAAAAATCCCAACCCTTACCCAAGTTTACTGTTTATCAATTATTATTGATTGAATGCAGTAAATCCAATTATGGGATAAATTACGATCGGAATGAAGAGTCAAAAGAATTCAAAAATATTAAATTTACAAAGAGATAAATTCACCCTCGCATCATTATCCCTATTTCCCTTGTATGTATTTCTCATGGCGGGATTGGCATTGGCAAACCCCACGAGGGATTTCTTTGTGCTGGTGTAACTGACCGTGTTGAATATAATTTAGTTTGAGCTTCGGTAGACTCCGATGACTCATCAAATTTTTTTATCAAATTCGCAAGCAATATCTGATTTTGTTGCAAGAATATTTGGAATAAACCGAAAAGAAAATTGATTTAAAATTTTCTACATGAAAAATGTTAATTCAAAGTTGGAATCAATTTTTTAAATTTTAAACACTTGGCATTCTAAAAAATGATTCAAGCCATGAAAGAATGAAAGAGAAATGAGTCGACCCTACTTTTGGAGGATAGAAGCTGGTCGAGGGGTAACCGCTGACCTAAATTTGTACACTCAAATAACAAATTTGACAAATAATACCAAAATTACCAACTTAAAATACCAAAAATTACCAGAAAATACCAACATTACCTCAAATAATAGGTTTGTTACAACAACCACCTTCTGATTAGTACGTGAACGTTAGTGAACTCATTGATGTACGAATCAAACGTTCAAGAACCTGTACGTGAATTAATCCATGAACATCATACTCTATGTATTGTTGGAACGATTCTACGACTCATTTCTAAACTTTTACCACCTTCAGGAACTTTATTACAACTCTATAAGTTCACGTTTTATTTATGTATGGTCGCGTTCATCACAACGTAGCGCTACCGAAGCGATCATCAATTTCCTGCTGAACGCGTGTTTTGTTAACTGATTGAGCGCTGTGGAATCAGTCGACATTTTTTCAATCAGAATTAAAATACGCGTCACGCTACCGATTGATGATGCATTAACCGTCATTTATGACATATGTTGGGAACATATTATTAATATCTTTGTTTGGAGATATTTTAGTTTGTATTTCAGTGAAAATGAGTGGACAGCTGGAGGTGACTTATTATTGCATTAATAAATTGTATAGTTTGTCAGGAACTTCAACTCTTCATAGTATGCTCCAAAGTGGTGTTTTCAATTTATAGTGATTAACTCCCATTTTTTAATGGCTAGAAGTAATACCTATTTCATAATTGTCGTATATATCAAATAAAATTGAGTTGTCGTTGTTGTATTCATTGAGATTTGATATATTATGTCGATGGTTTTATTAGCACGTTCAGCAGAATTACGAACTGATGGATCACTCTAAAAATCGCTACCTGATCAACTTTGTTGAGATGAACGCGACCATATTTATGTTTATTTACCATTACCTAACCTTAAAACATCAACTGACAGTTCGGTCAAACGGTTCTACATCCAATTCTCTGATGGAAATGATCGTTCGCCGACACGTTCATGAACGTGTCCAGTTTTTGTTGGAACGCATTTTTATCAGACCGTGGAATTGTCGGAACTTGTTGAAACAGAAATTTTGTTATGCGCATGATCGTGACGTTCATGTACGCATCATTTAGCTTAGTTGGAACAAACCTATTACCACTCTCAACTCTATCTGCGTTGACACGCAAGTCGACACGGTTATATCTCTCCCTGCTTATATTAATTGTGGGACGTTTAAGAGACAAAGCGAAAATATTTTAAAAAGTGTAAAAAGTCGAATGCAGCGCATGAAAATCGTCGATCTGATGATGTGGTTGTGACAAGGGTTGCGACGTTGCAAGATTTCCTCATAATTTTCCTTTTTAATTATCGATGTTACTGCGCACGAGCATATTAAAAAAGTATCCTGAAAACTTTACGGTATTTTCAAATAATACCAAATTTTTTTTAAAATACCAAAATATTACCAAAAATACCATACTAGTGTACACCAAATACCATCAGCGGTTTCCCCCTCGGAGCTGGTTAACACACGGATTCAAAATGTACTTCGAGGCTGGATCTGCCTCCTTGTGCAGTCGACCAAAAACTGAACTCGATCTTGGACAGACTGTTGCAGTCTTCAAAGAAGAGAAACACTGGACAATATAGCCCTATAGAAAATAATTCCAGCTATGGAAGAATGAGACAGGAATGAATTGATCCTACTTTTGGAAGACTGGTTCACAGACGGATTCAAAATGGACTTCCAAGCTGGATCCGTCTCCTGGTGCTGTAGACGAAAAACTGAACTCGATCTTGGACAGACTGTTGCAGTCGTTAAAGAAGAAATTCCCGCAATTGATCTGTGCGTTGGGTGGATGCTGGAGATCGGCCACAAGGGTGCAATCGATGCAGCTCTGATATGGATTATGAGTAACGAAGTATTGAACGAACTTGACAGGAAAGTATGTCATTGCCAGTTGATAGTCCAAGAGTTCCATCTGGAAATCCCTTAAAACCTGTCGAAAGGGGAGAGCCAAGGCTATCATTGAAAGACTCACAAATTCAAAGCCAAAGCCTAGCTGAATATGGACTGGGAGGAGACAACTGGAATGTTCACTGGATACTGCAATCAGAATAGGGCACGTCCTGAAAAAATGTGAGTTCGTGAAGCACGTCTGTACCGGGTAGTTGCTGAACGAGTCAAATTACTGATCCCAGTAGATGTGCGCTTTGGGGATGTTGATTGATCCAGTTTGGCCTCAAATTAACAATTTCCTTGGAAATGTTGAACTTGAAGGGGTAATTTGATTTGGATTAAGACATGCACAAGAGCGCAAAAGTCAGTATTGTGAAAACCTACTTGTCTTTTCTTTTATTAGGAGTTCAAGTCGCTTCTGATGGTAAGTTCATGAGTAACATATTTTTGGTGTTCTGCCTACTGGCATCTCATTATATCCCTTACTCCTAATTCTTCTATATAATACCTTGACTCAATCCCTTCGATGGTTCTAAATATTTCCATCATTCTTTTCTTTGTGGATATTTCCATTTTGGTTTCTATTCTGTACAAATCCTTCACACACTCTGATCCTGTTATTCAAAGTAGGCGAAGTTTTCCTATGTAAAGTTTGCCAGTCTCTATCAATTTGTGGATTATCTTCGTTCTTCATTTTCTCAAGTTCTCTATCAATTTCTCATTCTTCTCTTTTCTTGGTGGACAGTTTGATAATTATTTGTTGAATCCTTCTTCGATTACTAAAATTTTTTTATCCACTCGATTGATTTGATTGCAAAAACCAAAGGACATCATCACCTTTTTGCTGCACTGCATTAACAACATATCAAATTTAAATGCGAAAATGCGATACGACGGCAATACCGGTATAAACAATCAATTGAAAGTGAGATAAATTTAATTAGTATTAAATTTCCTTTCCCATAGAATTTCAGTTATTGACAGTGCATTGTGATCTGACCGGTTAGCGTGTGAATAGCCACTTCTAACCGGCAAACTTGATCGCGCTGTATAAACACTCGTCCCTGCGTCGTGCTAATATTGACCAATAGGCGGGTGTAATATAATATGGGCGATTGTTGGCCAAAAGTAGACGGTTTTGACATTCCCATATTCCAATTACAGTAAAGAAGAAGTTAAATGCTCTCGACAAAGTTGGAATTTTTTTAAACTCATTTTTGTAAGTGGATGGAAAATGTCACACTCATTTCAATATATTCGCTCCAGCTGTCTAGCTTTATAGCCAATTAAAAGTTTACCAATAGTTACTTTTTGAACATTCTACTGAAGTTTAAAGTTGTATATAAACAAAACAAATATATTAGAATGGCAGTTTGGGTGGGCGCCTTTAACTGGCTCCCGAGAATATTCCCTCTAGAAAAGAATTCATCTACAAAATTACTCTAAACAATCACAACTACTGCTTACCGGAAGGCTTACGAGAGAAAATTAAGAAAACAGGTAGAAAACAAGTAGATATATAGAGGATACAAGCTATTGCACGCGAATCCCCAAATAGAGTTCCTACCAGAGCTTAGTAATAGCGAAACACAAGGATTCTGTGCATTCTGTAAATATTGTACACATAATTAATCCCTAATTTCTGTCGGAATGTATAAGGACGAATGACAGAGGATGAAAGCTACTGTAAATAAAAATTTACCCAATTTACCCAATATCAATACAAACCTCGAGTGTAATTCGGCATAACAATTTAATGAATGAGAAATTTGGAAACATATCAATGCAAACTTTATTTATGAAACATTAAAAATAAACACATTTTTATTTTAATGTACAATTATTAAAAACAAAGTTATTGAAATTCATACTAGGAACAGTGATATTGATGAACAAATGAATAAGTGAAAAAACTACTAGTGTATTTGTCGGGGGTAATACCACAAGAGCTCAGATTTAGCCGGATATTTTTTGTGGTTGTTTTCGAATACTTACTTTCATTGGCAATTTAACGAGAGCTGTTCTGGCAAAATCACGAGAGCGTAGCTCGAGTGATTCTGTTCTGGCAAAATCACGAGAGCGTAGCTCGAGTGATTTTGCCAGAACAGATCGAGTTAAATTGCCAATGAAAGTAAGCATGAGAAAACCACCGGAAAAAATATCCTGCTAAATCTGAGCTCGCGTGGTATTTGGTAAGACAATCCCATGAATAAAAAACTCAATTCAATTAAACTAAATTAAATTAAATTGATTCCATATGGAGGAATGAGTTTTCTTGGTATTTTCTGGAGTTGATTTTTCAATCTCCCTTACTATTTCTGCCTTGCAAATATTTCCAAATCTCGACATACTTTTTGGAATTGTTATAACGATGCTGTTTAATTCATTCTGTGTTTGACATTTATAATTGTCAAATTGACGTGCATTGCTTGGTAAACAGACAGTACCTAAATGCTAGGGTTGCTACGGTAACGTAATTTATCCGATATTTTTATCCACTTGCAAACTCTCTTCCTTCCTATTTAGCCGACAGCAAACTACGATTTTTGTATTCACAAATGGGAATTATTATACATGAATGGGATTGTCACTGTAAAAGTTGAAGCTTTTGCCGCTGTCAAAGTGACAATTGCACTGTGGTATATGCGATTTTTTATACATGAATTAAATTGTCATTATAAAATTTCAAAATTGATTACTTTTTTTACCTAAATCAAGCCTTTAACATGTGACTCTGTTTTTCACAGCTTTTCAAAGACATAGCTACATAAGCTCTGAGGGAATGCGACCGGTTTAGTTCGGTCAATTGGATTAATATATCATGAACTATCAGAACACACGGATAATGCAATATGCAAGGAAGCGTAATTGTATAATATGGGTCATAGGCTGTGAATTATTGATTGTTTTCATTATATTTCTTTTTGTTTTGATATAATTAACAATATGTTTCAAGAGAATTTTTAATTAAAAAAGATTATTATATCAGGTATATTTGGTGGGGTTACTATGGTTTATTTCAAGAAATACGTAGATTATTGAAACGCAATAATTTCATAACTAACAGGTGTTTATCGGAGTTGTACTCAAAATTGACGAAATATTTTTAGTAGTAACTATATGAAAATTATCGAATTATATACTCTGTGTAGTTTTTCATACCAACGCTTGATTTATGTGATGAATGAACATAAAATGCGGAAGAAGTGACACAGTTTTAAAGCAGTCCTGACTGCTGGACTCCCATCAACAAATATTCTTGCTTTCACTCAAAGATTTCCCACCTGTGTGGATCGTGGTGCAAAGGTAGCTTCTATCGTACACCTGTACCGTACAGCTTCTGTTATCTCTTAGTTCGATATTTAGTCATGAACAGAATTTCTATTGAATTTTATTCTTCTAGTATTGTTATGTTTGATCTATATGATGATATTTCATATTGTCCACTCAATATACACAAACCAACAGAATTCGGCTGTAGTTATAACATTATTCAGACATATGGTCCCAGGGAAAATACATGAATCTGAAGTTGTAGTTTCGTGTGAACTTTCTTTATCGACAACTATCATTATATTGATAAAGAGGACAACCAGCTTGATCTTTCTAGTATGCGATTGATTCCCGTCCTCGTATCCTTTTCAGCATGTCATGTTCTCCTGTTAAACCAATTTTTAGTATGAACTGAGCATTCGAAACTAATGTTAGACGTCAAAAGATTGGGGTCGCACCATTCTTTAACCAAGTTTGCAGTGATGTAATAAGAATTATTGATTAATAAAGATTTATAGTATCTATTTGTTCCGCCTGGGTCTGTCATGTTGAGATTACCCACTATTCTAGAGATTTCTACTTCTTTGTGGCCATATTTATTTTGTGGTAAGTGTTTGACAATTTCCTAAACAAATTAAGTGTATATATTTGAAAACTTATACTCAATCTCAACCACAAATCCATCTACTTTTATAATTTTAGTTTTCCACTTTTCTTTGTTATTTATTCAGTTAAGCTTTTTATCTCCTACTTGTTTTCGGCAAACTGCACATAATATCCCTTGTAGCAAATGTTAAACTTTTATGTGACCAGAGTTCCTTCCTAGTACTGTATATATTTAAATAAAAATGCAAAGTGATTTTCGATACTATTCCTTCAGACTATATAAAGCAAGTTTGAGAAGCGTCGTTTGAGCTGCAGAGATTGTTTACCTAGAGTTGATATCTAAATGTTTTCTTCGCGTAGCACAACATGTATACCGCGTCAGCTGGGGGATATTAATCTGGCACCGGGCCAGCGATCATCGAAGTTCCGGTTGGTCGGTAATTTCTTTTTGCTGTACGTGCCCATCGAGGGTATTTTGTTAGTAGGGGTTTATTGTCTGTCGACGCTACGCCTTTGGTAACAATGAAGGATCTAAATTCGGTGTGAAATTGATGGAATTCTTCCGGAAAGGGTAATAAGATTTTTAATCAAAAGAAGTTTTATTATGTTATTGGAAACGGTGAAAAGCTTTCATTCAATTAGTTGAGAAAACCATTCAAAAAAATATTACCGAATATATTTAATAAAAACAATGGAACACAAATAAACGTCAGCACCAGCCATCGTCACACGACTCCGCTCTGAACACATCTGGCTAACACATGAACACATCTGGCTAACACATGAACACATACTGACTCAGGAGTCAGGAGTAGGGTTGCCAGGTTGCCAAACCTAATAGATCAGACAGATCAACCAGGTTGGCGGAGCATTTGGGCGAAATGGCCGGACACCCTACATTAATGAGGATTTTGTGTCTCAGTAATAATAGGTAGTTTTCTCAAATATAACCATAAATCTTATTAAATTCTAATGAAAAATAAATAAAATCGAATGCCAAGTCAGTCAAAGTACTTTGTTATCAATCAGTGAATAATCAATCAAAAGTAAATTCTAGATCAACATAGATGAACTTTTTCAAATTATTCTTAAAGTCTAATGAAAGGCAATTGCACTAATAAGTTTCATTCACCTGCTATTACTTCCCAAAGCAAAACAAAATAAAAAACAATCGGAACAAATCAAAACTTCTTTTTAAGTTGAACAATAAAAATTATAACTTATTCATATTTTCAGTTGGAAAAAACCTGCATTAAAAGATCAGTTTATTTCAAAATACAGTGGTAAAAGTTTTTACAAGTCAAATGTTTTAAATTGAATTTTACAACCAACACATTGTCAACTGTTTTGACCATTGCTGGACTATCAAGGAAAAAACTCTTTTGACGTTCTTTTGTTTTATTTGATTTTTCATTTCTATCGTTTATCAGGAAGTTTATTTCATATTATTTTTTTCTACGTATTCCATACACTTTTTTGCTATATATTTATCCTCTATACTTTCGTTTTCTGCTTCATTATAATCAATTTTTTTCGTTATTTCCGGTTCGTAAATCCGTGCAATTGCTACTACATCTCTCAATTTATAGGTTTTTATAGATTTATGCTGGTCCTCTTTTAACTCTTGTGTCTTTTATTGTATCTTGATAATGTCTTTCTACTACTATGTAATATTTGATAAACATCCGGTTATTAAACCATCTATGTAATTTTCGAAACAAACTATAAGAACTTTTGAATGGTAGTATCATCAGTATTAATACACTCTGTATTTTACAAAAAGAAACTTTGAAAGACAAAATTTATACTCTACTCGCTAGTGCTTTTTGTTTCGGCCCATTGGTCTAAACTGATTGAGTATTGAACTTTTACAACGGTTTCCGTTTTCCGAAACTAATTTCACAGTTTATTTTGTAAAAAACATTCCAGACATTCCGAAAGTCCAAGACTTGAAAAATTCCATCGACTTGCAGTTAAATTCCGGAGTTATGTTATCAATAACCGAGCTAGTAAGAGCGAACAGATGGAAACGACCGAAAAAAAAACACATGCAATATCGAAGTTTGAAATACTTCTTTGCAGGAAATATTATTTTCTTGCAGAGAAAAGCGGGGGAGAATTATTTTCTTTTGGACTTTTGGAATACTCATATTATTTCGCATTAATTTTAAAATAAACCGGAAAAGGGTGATCTATTGAACTGATAGTGTTAATACTACATACAGGGTTTTTCACGGCGATCAGACCATTACACGTTTCTCAGAAATAATAGAATAGAATTATCAAATTTTGTATTAAAGGCATTTTTGACCAAACGAATATATTTAAATTATTATTATTTTGACAGTACTTTCAGTTGTACATGAAATTTGTATTGAATTTGTTATGTTGAATGGAACACACAATATATTTTCATATCTATGGATTTTACGCTCAATTTAGGACCATTTTTCTTAATTCCTATCGCAATATTTTATAGTTTTTGGGGATATATAAATTTTTGTTATTAAAAAAATAATCATATGTTGTTGTTTCAATTTGTCAATAATATTTTTTAGCCGTTTAAAAGGTTCTTATGGGTCTTAAATTTTTAGTACCTAATTTGTTTTAGCTCAATGCTCCTCATTATTTTTTTTTGTTACACTATTTTCAAGATATTCAAAATGCAATAGTCCACTTTTACAATCTATGAAATAAAATGGGCGTGCATAAATTTTATGTACCTGCTTGTAGACCCTTAAATTCGACGCTAGGTACCTCTACTAATACTTCTACCTGTATTATTTTGTATAAAAATATCAGAAAATAAGAAATAGAAAACTAAAAAAAAAACAAGAAAACCCAGGCCCAAACCCGGTTGATCAAAGTGTAACTATGTATAAAAATATCAGAAAATAAGAAATAGAAAGTAAAAAAAAAACAAGAAAACCCAGGCCAAAACCCGGTTGATCAAATTTAATATAAGCTTAATCCTCGAAGGACATAATCCTTCCGGAAGCGTCCAATTTAAGGGTGTCTCTTCTGAGTTACAGGTAGTTATCGTCCAATTTGAGGCCGCCCAATAAAATGCCTATGTTCAGTGGTCATATCTCTCATTGCATCAATCGTCCAAAAACCAAAAAAAAAACGTATTTGAATTATCACCCCAACGAGTATACTTTTTTTAAGCAAAATAGATATTCCGTGGAATTCAAAAAAGCGCTTAAAATGGGGAATTTTTTGGAAAAAATCGAAATTTTCCATGCCCAATATCTCGGAAGGGATGCACCACATGAAAATCTGGAAGAAAACTTTCCGTTTCAAAATCCGACAATTTTCCTAATAGGTAGGTTTGTTTTGGTATCTTTTTGTCCCCTCCTAGAATGTGCCCCTTTCCAACCGTTTCTAAAGTCCACACGTCCAAAGTTTTATTATTTGATATGACAGACACTCCTCATCATAATTCAACTTACTTCAAGTGTCTGCCATTATTTTCGAATTAATTAGCCAACCAAGGAGGTGAATCCTTGACTGGATTCGACTGTTGTATGAAACTTTTATATTGATTTTATTTCGTTCCAAAAATGTTTATGGAATTTTGATTCGCCAGTTGCCAACAGTCCGCTTTCATGTTAAAACATTTTTAACATGTCGAATTTCTGTAAATTTTTGGTAACGTTTGAAATTGTACCGCGTGTTTACATTGAATTGCGATCCATTCCAGCGTATCATTAACATTTAATGGGAATTATATCGCAACGACAACCATATTTTAGTTAACAAAAGAAACATGTGTTCTTTTGCTCCGGTACAGGTATCTGCAATGTTCAATGGCCCATTCTTCGAATTTAAATGGTCGTTTCAATAATCAGCGGTATTTATGAATGCGTTCTCTTCGATGACCATTTTCGTCGCGCCTTATATTCTTAACTACACCAAGAACGTACAACAGACATTTTCGTTAAGGATTTTCAGTAAAAACTTAACACAATTAAATTTTTTTTTTCAAGTTGTTTGTCCTTGTTTAGTTCGAGGAGATCCAACAAAAGTCAACTTCTCCAACTATTAATCTGATCACAATATTTTTTAAGAGCATTCGACATGAAAAATTAACTTTTAAAATACAAAATCGAATTAAATAAGCACTGTTTACTGAAACGCAAGAAAATAATTGTTTCATACAACAATTTAATAATATTAATTTGTTGTTTCGTTCTATGTAATTTTCAATTTTGGAGTCGGTGCCAAGAAGAGATCTCGTTTTTTATATACTTTCCTACAACGAGTGTTGACTTAATAATAATAATAATAACTGTATTTGTCTTAGTCAGCAATCTTGAACAATGAGAATACATTTAAAATTGTCGAATTCCGACGAATTATGCGACGCCACGTGAAGACATTAACTTTGAAGCAAAATCAAATAAAAATCACATAATGATCGATAGATTTCTTCTTAATACAACTTAAGGAGTATTTTAATCTTGCTGGTGGTGAGACTGTATGGCTATCTTTGTTTCAAAATAATTCTACATCATTATTGAACAACATTGTAGACACTTATACACAATCTCTCTTTAATGCTGATATTGAAAGGATGGCCCAATCTTCATATCCTTTTGTTTATAAACATTTATCGACATATGATGCCGGGACATTCTATCTAAATACTTTTATTCCAGTAAATAAAGGAAAAAAGTTAACATTAATTACGCCCTATTTTCATCTTCCGGTTGGAAGTTGCATTTGGTACCTAATTAAACATGAGACAAAGTTCTGCATGAAAACGCGTGCGAGGGCGGA
>CAJUYG010000352.1:11123-21774 GCA_910591675.1 Galerucella calmariensis | reverse complement strand
CGCACGCGTTTTCATGCAGAACTTTGTCTCATGTTTAATGATGTACCAAATGCAACTTCCAACCGAAAGATGAAAACAGGGCGTCATTAATGTTAACTTTGCCTTTTTTTCCTCCTTCATTTACTGGACTATTTAGCTCCAATTTATATTTGCCCTTTAATTGCTCAATTGCGAACGTGTAGTGAAGAATCGTTAAGGATAACCTCACGTGGTATTGTGTATTCTCTGTCAACTGTGGATATCTGTACAATCTGCAATCTACAAGTTGCTGAATCTCTTACTCATATATTGCTTGAATGCCCAATATATAGTGGTGTTTGGGACACGCAGTTTTTTTTCAAATTTAAGGAATTTAAATGATTTGGTGCTACTTCTGGATTCGCATGATTTAAATAGACAAAAAAACTAAATATAGTATTTTTAGTATGATTTCATAATGAACGAATAATTCACTTATTTAATCATAATATTGTATAGCCGTACTTCCTGTGAAAAGATGTAATTCTTATACACAATAAATCATCTATCTATTTCTCAATTATATTCAAAGGTATAATAAATATTAAATTGTTGAATTTGCTTCCACCTGTGTTTGTTTTAGTCAGCAATCTTGGAACAATGAGATTACATTTTGAATTGCCGAATTCCGACGAATTATGCGCCACCACGTAAAGACAGACATTAACTTAAAAACAAAATCAATTAAAAATCACATAATGCTCAATAATTCCTCAATTATATTTAAATGTATGACAAATCAGTATTAAATTGTTGATTTAGCTTCCAACTGTATTTGTTTTAGCCAGCAATCTTTGAAAAGTGAGTTTACATTTGGAATTGGCGAATTCCGACGAGTTTGCGACGCCCCGTGAAGACAGACATTAACTTTGCAACAAAATCAATTGAAAATCACATAATCATCAATATGTTTTCAATAATATTTAACGTTACAACAAATCAGTATTGAATTTGCTATCAATTCTGATAAATTAGGTGCCATCACTTGAAGACAGACATTCACTTTCAAACAAAAGCAATGGTTTTCGCAGTCTAATTTCGATACTAAGATTTCGATTTATCGAATACCTGGTTTTTTTTTAAATAAAAACCAAATAAATCATTTTATCTATTCACAGACCATAAACAAACTTCATATTACAAGTATGTAATTAGTCACAACTAATGGAATTTATATCAGGTCTAATTCATTTTGTATCTTAAACTTTTTATCTAAATTACCATTATTATCTCCAATTTCTCTTTGGCTGCTTTTAAAATATAATCAGACAATAGACACCTAGAAATTTCCCAGTAATTTTTGAAGTCAAATGTCAAAGCAAAGCTATTGTTTTATAAACAATACTTACTCTAGAAATTGGAAAGATGGAAATTACTTGATTAATAATTGTTTCAAATTATGGGAATAAAACGGAATGAGAAATACTTCAAACCCGAATTCTAACAACGCTAGTCCCCAATGCATAGTGTGTCACATCTTTATTTTCAACATAATATCTTGATCTTGAAAGGAATTGTACAATATATACATGAAATAGCATTTTCCGAGTGTATACTTTTGTGTTTCAGTGCATCAAAGCTTTGCGCTTGAGGAGATTTGAATTAATGTACAAATTTTCTTTTGTTTTGGATACAATCAATAGTGAAAGAAGCTATGATCTGACTGAAGGAAATATCTTACAGAGTATTAGTATTGGACCTGTTTTCTGAACTGATGCTGATGCTGAACAATAATAGGACTGGTTCAGTTTTTATTTCCAAAAAGTTTTAAAGGTTCCCCCAAAAATAGTACTTCAGGTAAAGTGTTTATTGGTGTTTTGAAATTATTAAGAGATAACTCCCTTCAGGGATAATTTCTGGTACGTTCCTGCATCAAGTTGGTTTTAGGCAGCTTTCAACCAACGTCAATATCAAATTCAAATTCCCATTTTCCCAGCTGAAGTTTGAAATACTTTTCTCTCGACTTTTCCAAATTTCAAACGAACATTTCCAGTTGGAATTCCAGCTCGTTAACTTGAACGTCATATTTTACAGGTTTTATTCGTTGATCCACGAACACCGATGTTGATTGTGTTAAGACGGTCAATTATCGGCAAACGCGTGACATGGAGTAATCTCGACACGATCGGTCGTCAAACGAGTACTCTCGCTTAATACTCACTCCTACCGTCATATACAGACACACATACACCACCACTTACCGCACCCAACGCCCAAAACCAACATAGAAATACAGAGAATCGACCATAAATCTAATTAGGTGACCCCGCAAACGAAATAACCTGTCAAGTCCCAGTAATAAATAATACTCATCACGGCCAAAACACCTGGTCTAAAACAAACTAACTAATACAGCGGCGGAGGTATGGATAATGGAGATTAAAGGATTTTCAATCATTAGAAAGTTTTGCAGATAATTAACAATATAATACAATCGGTTACCAAAACAAAATTTTGACAGATTAAGATTGGACTTATTTATTTTTGGTTCGATGATGATTTTTCAATAAAAAATTGAAGAAAATTCATCTCACATTGGAAATATATTGTCAACGTATACGTTCAAGACACCCTGTGGCAAAATACAATCTTTATATGTTACTGAAAACCCTCTTGGCAGCTTAGTTTATTTCCTACGCATTGTTTTTTATATACATTCTCCTTAACGTTTTCATCATTTGTATCTTCCCTGATTTTTACTACAATAGGGTACAAGCATAAATTTTGCTATTGGTGGGAATTGACGCTTTATCAGGTCTCCTAACACCTTGCATGCCTATTTTTTCAAAAAAATATAAACTTTACTTTTAAAACGACTTTGAAAATCATATAATTTGAAAGTCCGCCAAAACCCACTTTACGTCATAAAGATGGCGGCCCCATGGTGTGACGTCATTTGTTTACGTTCTTATTCGTGTATCACGCTCTGAGTTGTTGTGACCTACTTTGTATTCCAAGTATTGCATTGTTCCAGTGTGTAAATCAACGTCTATTAAAACTCCAGACAACATATTTGTTACTTTACCTGGTGGCGCAAGCAAAAATACACTTAAGAAGAGGGCATTACTTTTGTTTGTGAAGACCATTTTAATGTAAATACCTACTTCTATGCTGGTAATTTTTATTCTTAAATAGTTTGAGGTTATGTTATGTCTAGGAATCAACCATTAAAACATTATTTTCTTACGACCACACATCGAAATATGGTTGGTATATATAATATAAATAAAACATAGTTTAAATCGTACTTACGATAATGCTTTAACTCCTTTTATTTCCTCTGCATTAAAGCAGCTGTTTGACTTCATAAATTCAAGCAGCATAAATGAGTCTACTTTGGGCAAGTTTTCAGTTTGTGCTTTTACAAAACCTTGCTAGCCATATCTTTACTCACAAAATATGAAAGAATCGTCACTGAACACTGAACTAGTAAATAAAATATATCCTTCCAAAAGTTTTAAAATATCCTCGGAAATATCGAATATTTCTGACCACTTTCCACTTTACGTTGACTTTTAGAAATAAAAAAAACGACACACAAACACGTAATGGTTTCAAACAAACATATAAATGATATTTTCACGTCGATGAAGCGATTAATAGTTTAATAAAATACAATATAAACACTCAACTACACATAACCTAATGCAATACCGGCCATATTGACATAAGTTAACACATGAGATATGACATCACACGTATCATCGGTAGCGTTCGGAAATCCTTGGGTTGTGGTCAGAAAGTGCATTGAAATTTGTTTTTTATTTTAAAATTTGGGAGTAATTTCCAATGGAAACTGGTTTATTTCCTATTGTTAGTAATTTTTGATATCATATTTACTATTGTGAATGAATATTAAAGCAAAATATAAAATATGTGTGTACTCTATTATTACTAGTAGGTACCACAAATGTGCAGCTAACATTTTAGCGAAATGTAGTCAATTTGGTTACCAATATTGAAAGTTTGCAATAATCAATCACCTTCGTAATAAGAATAGTTTTATATGTGTTTCTCTAGGTTGTTTCATGATTTATTTTTGGAATTGTTGTTAATTAACACACTTTAAAAACATAAAACCACAAAAACTGATGAAAACAAAACAAAAGCCAATCATCTCACGTAAAAGTAACCATTAACGCCTAATTTTAATCCATTATCTCTATTTTTTTCATCTTACATAGATGGTGAGCAATGTCAAGTGAGATTTTCTGTGTTAACTGTGGGATCAGAACTCGGATCAGACCAGAAGCAATTCAGCAAAGTTAGCTGAACGTCGTAATAGCCCTTTTGCCTGTTTTTGACCTGGTTCAGGTCCCATCAAAGCTATTTTCAGGGAATAGGCTTTTAACGTTTGACAACAATTGTTTGCAATCTTAAACTGCAGAAAATCATCGATTGTCTGAGCTACTTTATTTCCAAAAAACATCTTAGACAATGTTTTAAATTCGTAAAATGTCATTTTTTGTGAAGGTTGACGAAAAATATAGTTTTGTATCTTTGTTTTTATAATAACCCAGATTGAAGAATTCCATGCTACGCCAATGGTGAAACGAAAAAAAAAAACTTCGTGGTGGACCGCCTGCCTATCACATTCTTCCAGCGGGAAAGGGAAAAATAACAAATAAAAGTGACTTGGAAGAGAATCAATCATATCAATTCTATCATTAATACGTCCCCGGGTGGTTGAACATTTTTCTTAATGCAATTTATTTGTTTAATGTTCCTATTTATTACTGTGTAATTTTATTTTGTATCGATGTACATTATAAATACATTCTACATGGATGCTGTCTGCTTAAAGCATTGTAGATTTTAATAAAATTAATATTTTTAGCCATCAAATTAATTAATCCGATTTCTTCGGATTTTTTAACTTCATTTTGGAAAAATAATAGCATAAGACAACTGATGCGTATCGGTTTTTGAACGCTCACTTCACTCCAAACTCTAACATCAAATAATAATAATGCAACTCGTTGAATTTATACAAATTTATAGAATGAATACCACTACAGGCTTTTCAGATACACAACTTGAGCATTAAAATGTTATTAGGAACATACACTAAGTGATAAGAAAATAGAGGAATGAAACCGTTATGGAATTTGTTCCTTTTTGGTCGGAAATTTGGCGGTCTGCCGAGGAAGGAAAGTGATGTGTTAATATTACGACCTTTCGAATGATAATAATGGAATATTATGAATATACGGAATACATTTCATTCTCAAGGTCGTAGCACCGGCTCCAGAAGGTATTGGAAATATTGGTGTTTTTGTTTTTTGCAACGACACAATTGCTGTTTACAAATTAAACTTGGTTATTTGGGGTATTATGTCCCCAATCAAAAATATATTTACCGCCATTCATTTTCCTAAATTTTCCAATGGATTCCATCAAAGCACTTGAAATTTTAGGCTGATATCTGCTTTAGTAACAATTTGATTTTTTTAAAGCGGCAAGTCTAATCAAAATGAAAAATTCAAGGTAATATCAAAAGTAAATATGAAGAAAATGTTCCTAAAGAATTGGTGATTTTAAATATTGAGAATTCAAAATGGCGGCCGTGCAAACTGACTTCATAATTTTTTCTTTTTGAATCGTTGTTCATTTTATAAAAATTAACAATTTTGAGATGTTGATTATTGTAACCGATAGAGTAAGAGTTGTAGTTGAATATAACCAGAATTTGGTAGTGGGTTATATACTCACCAATCGTAGGATTATTTATGATAGTATATGGTTCAGCTTACCTAAAACAAAGAGAAAAATAATGAAAATATAATATTAAAACAAACAGATGATGCTGTCAAAATACCAAAATTGAAAGGACTAAATTTTAAACAAAAAATTTAATAAGCAGTTTTTTGGTGAGTCTATTCAGTCTATCCACTCAAAAACGTATTTTCAAAAAGGGTTTCGCTAATATTTCAAAAGCTACGCGTTTCATTACTACCCCTAAAGATAGATAATAGTATTTTTTAAAAAAAAGCTGCAATACAAAGCGAGATATAGTTAGTGGAAGGTTACTTTTTTGGGAAGAGTAATCGAATTGGTGTATTCAACATTAAGTAGGTAACGGAAAAAGGATTAATTTTACAGGTTTATATGTTTAAAGTCTCTACTAGTTATTTATGTACCAAGGACGGGAAACTGTCTGTTATAGTCAATGCTGCAAATTCATAGTCGATGCAAGACAATAGACAGTTATTCGCCGAGGTGCATATTACATTTATTTTCGTTCGTATTCTCTTTTCGTCCACCAAGGAAAATATTAATTCAATCTATTACTATCTATTCTTGATTTTGATACTATATTTTCTTGATTATTATGGAGACTAATATTCACACCATGGTTTTACTCACACGTAAAATCGAGCTAATCACAGTTATTGTTACAGGTAAACATAATAACAATAACCACAGCGGACGAAAAGTACTTGACGTCAAAAATATACCATTTTTCATCTGGAAATTAGTACTTAATCGTGTGACAACTACAATCAGTTTTATTTTAGTGTCGTTTGTATGATTCTGGAGTAGGCGGATATTTTATCAATTATATCAATAAAATTTTCTCAATGAGACGTAGTTGTTAAAAAAAAAATGAAAATCGTCTCTCGAGCTTGTCACTTTTATTTAGTTGAGGTTATGATGAGCCTCATACCAAATTTTCAGATAAATCAATGCCGTTTCAAATAATTTGGGGGTCACAATTGATTATTATAATCTACACTATAAATGTAGTGTAACGTTTTAATTTCAAAGTATGTTTTGTAATATTCAGGCACAAAAAAATAATAGCTTCACACCTGATTACTTAAAAAAAAATTATAATGTAGAAATACGACCCTGCGATAGTGATGAGTAAGGCAAGTACCAAAACTAATACCTAGATAGTCATGGTAAAGTTTATCTTAAAGTATATCGCCTTCGCTTTTGCCGGCAATCATAAAATTAATGGGCCAATAGGGTACAAGCATAAATTTTGCTATTGGTGGGAATTGACGCTTTATAAGGTCTCCTAACACCTTGCATGTCTATTTTTTCAAAAAAATATAAACTTTACTTTTAAAACGACTTTAAAAATCATAAAATTTGAAAGTCCGCCAAAATGCGCTTTACTCTATTGCAATAAATCATATGGTCAATAGCTGCTGTAGAAGAGATCACCAGTGGGGGACTAGGTATTTAAAATTATTTTAAAAAGGATCAAATACACAAATATCTATCTTTTTGTATTTTTACCAAACATAATTTGTTTTTTATTCAATATGTGGTGAACATTTCTCATTTTTTTTCCTTTTTTCTCCTAAAATGAGAGATTATCAAATACTACTAAGTTAAATAAACTATAACCAGGCCCGCCCTTGCCTTATTGCCACTTGACTGTTGTTGGGTTTCATTTCAGGTAAAATTCTTTTAAGAAGATCGTGAATGGTCGTATTCAGATGATTGCCGTCAAAAGTGAAGACGATATATTTTGAGACAAACTATTAACGGTGTCGATCTAGAGTTCGGTCTTGATCTTGCTCAAATACTTGTAATCCTGGTCTTGCATAGTGCTGGTCTTGTTTTTGTTCATCAGGTCTTGGTTTTGCTAGTGTACGTATGATCTTGGTCCAGGCCTTGTAGCATCAAAAGACCAAGACAGGTTCTATTTATCACTACCCTGCGTCAAGGAATAATAACTTGTTTGACAAATGGGGGATTTTTCAGAGAAAACGAGTATAAATTGAAAGATCGAAACCAATTATACCAATTATTTACCTGCATTAATAATTTGAAATTTCCAATAATACTCCTGAAATGTGTTAAAATCACCGGTAACATTCTTGATAAAAAAGAACAAATTCACCCCTACATCGCTATCGTTTAAATCATTTATTATTTATAATGAAAGGTGACAATATCGCAATTTGCATTTACGGTAAGCGTGCCAATAATGACGTAATTACGACACATACGGTAACAATAATTATCGCTACCAACGAAAGCATGTAAGGAAATGCGGTAGCAGGAAATAATGATAATTAAGGGCGTTACTGCTCATTTCACGTATGGGAATGTTGATTTTGTTTTTTTTTTGCTTTCGGGTTTTGAAAGTGGTTTTTATTGCTACACAAAACGAAGTTAATTTGGTATATCATCCATACCACTAGGCTCATAAAGAATGTTGATAAAATCAAGGTTTTTAGTATGATAATAACAAAATGTAGCTATTTCTCACCAATCAAAAGTTTAACTACTTTTATGATTTGAAGATAAATTTCATATTGTTCTGTTCCAGTCATCTTCATTGAATACTTAATTAGTATTATTAACAACAGAAATAGTTAACACTACCTATAAAGAGGAGTAGCATATTTTTCAAGAGAGCACTTTGAAAACTATCGCGAATAAAATAATATTATAAAAATTAGATTGCAGTGTAATTTTTGAATAATATTCTTTTTGTTAAACATAAACTCACTCATCTATGGAGCGTGGTGCGTTACACATGTTGCCGTTTTATTTCAAAAAACGGACACTGCACTAATACATGTTCAACACTATAGTCTGTACAGAAAGTACGAGGAGTAATAAATCATTCATTTAAGTAGATTTCATAGACGTACCATATATTTTAAGAGGGTATACCGTAAGGTACATTTTGTATTGAACGAATGAGTTGCAGCTATGCTAAAGAATATACGATTTAGGTCAGAGGTAACGGGATGTACTAATTTTAATAAAAAAAAGTGATAGAGGTACATAAAGTTTAGTAAGTTTGATAAAGAAAGGCAACACAGTTTATTCATAATAGAAAACAGACCAATCTGTAACAATAATTATTTTATATATTTTTGTATATATGTATGTATATAATTTAAAACGTATTTTTTCCCAAAATACACACCACTGCATTGCGTTATTGCTTATCTGCTAATCCTTTAACAATGAAGAAACCCTAAACTTTGCTACAACTGAAACAAATACGGGGTCGATCTACCTGGTTTTTAGATTTACGGAAGAAATGTAATTTAAAGTAAGAGATTTATCAAAAATTTCATGGTGCTCCCTGTAAAGGTTTTGCATACTTAATTAGGGTTTATTACTCCTCGTACTTTCTCTACAGACTATAGTTTGAACATTACATGTCTTGCACATGGTGGATTATCCCTTTTAATGAAATACTCGTGGGTACGACGTGTAGGACCCAAATGTAAACGTGTCAAGACGGTATACGTGTTCCTTTTAGTGGGCAAGGTGCGTTCGTTATATCACATTCCATTATGAGATGGAACCCAAAGGATTCAATAATTAGTTAACTTTTGTTATATATAGACTCATGAAATACTCGCAGTTCTTTCAAATTTCATTTTCATATATTATTTTACCTCCGGAATAAGCGACAAAAAGTTATGGGATCCTAACATCCTTACGAGCAAACTTTGAAACAATTCAATATGGCACACAGGCGGCTCAAGAACAAGAGAAGGGAATGTGATAAGAAAGTAAGGGCCAAAAAATAAACAGACTAAAAGCTTGGGTATAACCCCAAGTATCTTTCAAGCGGAAATTCAAGCCAAAGAAAAATATGCTCAATATTGATAATATATTAAAGGCTAATGATTATGATTTTGTCGAATAGTCAAGCTGCCATTAAGGCAGGGAGGCTAAATGGACAGAGCTAAGACATTTTAAAACATATTTTATCTGTTTTAGCTTACCGTGCCTCGACAGCGTTGGTCATTGGTACAGAAAAGAACAGCTACAGATACTTACATGAGTTGAATAACAATTATTACTTTTTTAAAATAGAATTTATGGTACACATGAGTAGCTTTCAGAAATTGTACCCAAGACTTTATTGATCTCGGTGAGGCAGTTAGCAGGTTAGGTATTAAGTCAAATCGTTGATATGTATATAGCAGAAAATTGTTTGCAGTCAGTCAGTATGTACTTAACCGTCATTCTATCATTAAAGCTATGGCAAACGGGACGATTTTTGAATACATCAGATATCCGTGTGTGATCTTGATGTGGTTGATTCGGATTCTTCTGATTATAGTAGCCTTTCCCCGGGTTAAAAAGTTAAGGAAGAGAGGAGAAGTAGATAAATGGATATCATGAAGTGATGTAATGCTATTACGCTATAGATGTCGCCAATACTTTTGCATAACGTTTTTGGAGTGGTACTTGAGGTCGATTAATAAAATATAGCTCAAAACCTAACCTATTATTAAGCCTAAAGTTTTCACAGACAATTTTATTTTTTTCTTTTCACTCGAATTAAAAGGATCTCGACACTGAACAATTTAATTATGCTAAAAATTTGTTTAAACTCACAAAACAGAGATCGTTTTGATGTCGAAGTTGCGGAGTGTTCGAAGTATTAATTGGAAATTTGAAAATCAAAGAAAGGATTTATTTGAAGTAGTAGAACTTCCGTTATTTAATCTTGAAATAAAACTAAAAAATTAAAATGGAAAAAGCGTTTTCCGACGACCAAGTTTATATAGTATAAAGTTTATTCTGTGTTTTAATTATCGATGAAGTTTATTCAAGTGTATACATAGAAATTAATCACAACCGAACTGATTCAATAAAAGAAACTTGGATAACGTTTCACATTTCAATCTTTCTTCAT
>CAJUYG010000351.1:165676-214443 GCA_910591675.1 Galerucella calmariensis | reverse complement strand
GTTGCATAAAATACTATTCTGTAACTGTCCATGAAATACTTTATCTAAATTTGAATTTGTAGCTCATGAGTTTTTTTTTCAAATAGCTTCAAATTTAAAAATACATACAAATTGTATATTTTTTTTGTTACTAAATCGAAATCCCCTTTTTAATTTCATTTACTTCACTCGATATTTACATCTCGAAAGAATGTTGTTTATCGATATATAGTAGCAGAGTAAACTAGACAGAAAACGGGATTCTATGGTTTCTATTCCATCATCTACGAAATAACGGTTTCGATGTCAAAAGTCAAAAGCGTTTCTGAATTTTTCATTAACCTGAGAAATACAGGGAAGTGGTTGATAGAAATTCAAGCGAAGAACGAGATATGTATAAAACGTGGTAGAGCATTCTCCTTTGATTGAGGTCTTGTCTTCGTCTGCCACACTGAATGTTATTCACAATATTTTTTATACAAGGGAATAAACGTCTTTATCCCAGTAATATGTATATTATTAAAAATATCTTAATACAAGTTATTTAATAAACTTCATTGTGCCCTTAAAATACACTGATCAAACAAAGTTGTGCTGGTACACCAATTATTAAACATTTTAATATACAGATCGCGTAAACTCTATTCGAGACATACGATTTACATAAGTACAACAAGAAAAATATGATAAAAACTACTTGAAAGAGAGAGAAGGATAATTGTGCGTCAGCGATGAGCGTGTGTTCAGTTCCAGCTACCAATCTGATATGAAAGCAGCGTTGCCAGTTTAGAATGTTTGATACATTCTAAGAAATGAATAACTTTGCATTTAAATTTTAACACGTGATATCGCCTTATTTAGAGGGAGAAAATCGAAATTGGTAATATTATTGTCTTTTGAAAAATAAGTGAGATCACCACAAATAAGAATGAAATAATATAGTTCAAGAAAAAAATGGAACAAATTACAATCTGCAATAAATAAAACCTTAACACTGCTTTCGATTTAACAATTATTGGTAGGTATTACTTTTACAGATAAGTACATTTGGCATCAGCGGTTAAAATAGGGGGCACTGAAGACACGCCCATCGACGATTGCGCACAATAGTTCTTCTCTCTCTCTTAAGTAGTTTTTCTAATATTTTCCTTGTCGTACTGTCGCCAATAGAATTTTCGCAATCTGTAGATTTATCCCCAACCTATTTGCTCAATTTGGTTAATCTTTTATTTATTTTGTATTACATTAAAAAGTGTTTTCACGGAATTTTTGTAATTCTGCCACAACAGATAATTGAAACTAAAATCAACAGAGACAATTCAGAGTTAATAACGAACTGTTTCGGATTGTAATACGCGAACATAGATATTATTTTCCGTTTTAAAAATTATATTAGAATGGCATGAAACAAGCCATGAGATTTATTACTCGATCGCTTCAATGTAACAATGTAATTAGATGAATTCGAATGTATTTTGATTAAACTAGATTTGTTGGACGTGTACTTAGTGGTAACGGCAACGCAGCACTGTACTGGAAATATGTATCTGTAGTAGTATAAAAATTTTAGTACGCAAATGCCACACCGTAATATATTGTTTCTACAATTATCTGCGAATTAAAAATTTGTTGTGACTTTCGATCCTTTTGCACGGCACTATTTTTCTTAATGATCTATCAACTAGGAGATATCCGAACGAAAATGATCAGTCGCAATTCTTCATTTGCACCTAAAACATCATCCAATCTCCCCTTGTACCGTTTAAAAGTGTCATCGTAGGACTGAACTTAACTAAGCTTCATTTGCTGGTATTAAAAACAAACTTTCACCCTCTATTTCTGTCTTTTTTTAAATGTTTTGTCGCATTATTTGTTATTTTCTGATTTGAAACAAGTTTCGGTACGGTTCTTAAATTATCACTTTTAAAAAAAGTATTAAACGCGGGTTCCTTTGTTCCACAAATAAGATTGTAGTAGCCTTTTGTATTTTTAATTTCATGGTTATAACCTGCTGAAATGTAGCGTTTAATATTGTAATAAGAAACGAGTTTTAACTCGTTCTGAGTAAAGATTATAGTGAATGTGCTAAAAGGTTGAACTTAAGGAAAAAAATCATATTTTCTGTGTATTTACGGCTTCATCTTATTTAACAAAGGTAGCGTAAAATTATGTTTTCACGACTTTTTTTTGCGTAAATAAGAATATGACACTTACAAGGACACATGCAATTTTATTTATATAGCTATTCTACAAATACAAGCTTTGCAAGGATAAAATGGAGTTTGGAAATATGAAACAGACTTCAACAACACATATGGCCTTTTCGGAAACTCGCTTTAGTAAGCTCCAGTAAAAGCGTGTTGTTTTGAGGATTTCAATTATAACAGCAACGGCAATTTCATCCCGGCTATTCTCATACATGAATGGTGAAGATATAGTCAGACATATAAAGGCACAACGACTAAGATGGTATGGGCATCTTCGAAGAAGGAATAAGGACGATCCAATAAGGAAAATCGCTGGCTGGAAGCCTGCAATCCAGAGACCAAGGGGACGTCCCAAACTCAGACGGGAAGATCAAGTGATTGATGACCTAAAGAAAATGGGAATCCGTGACTGGGGTAGAAAAACAGATGATAGGAAGGAATGGAAGATGATTACAAAGATGGCGAACTCACACCGCATGCTGTAGTAAGCAGAAGATAATACACGGACTGATCCACCGTACAAAACGGATCAAAAGAGCTTAAAATGAGCGGCCTATACTCCGACAACAGGAGTGCCGGCCTATATATATATTCTCATTTATTTCCTGTTCTGAGTTTATGCAGGATTATTTGCAAGTAATAATCATCTAGTTACCTCTATTATTGATGAATTATTGAATAGTGTCCATTAATTACTCACATCAATGTATGAAGAATTCAATCATTTAATATTTCACAGAGTGAAGTGCCTTATTTATACATTAGTCATAAACAGCATGTCGATCTCAAGACTTCGATATTTTTAATGCGTCAACGCCTCACACATAGATGTCAACCGACCTACAGAAAAAGTTTTATACAGATTGCGAAAAAGCTTACTTTGGCATACGATTTACACAAGTACGACAAGGATAATATGAGCAACACTACTTGAAAGAGAGAGAAGAATTGTTCACTCAGTCCCCTCTACGAAAACAGCCTTTTTTTTTTTTTTTTTCAGGCCGAGATGGGAAACTCATGTTCGACTGGGTCCTTAACCAGTACCCAGACAGTGTTGGACTCATCCCCACGGAGATGCCTACCAACCAAACCCACCTCAAACTCGCCGTTACTCCCGCCTTGGAATCACTACCCTAGCATACTTCAAGACGGGCGGCGGTCCCTCACACACTCTCCCTCATCTTCCTCCTTCTTTCACTCCCACCTCTCTCATTCCATAGCGAGTCTGTCTCTTTTCCTTATCATGCTCTCTACTACGCCACTTATCTCCATCCATTCCTCCTCGCCCTTCAACATAATCTCCACCATATTTTCCCAATACACCGCCTCTCCCAGTTTATTCTCTAACTTCTTCAAAACTTCCTCATTCTTCCAGCATCTAAACACATGCCCCACATCATCCTCCACTTCACATCTCTCGCACACTCCAGTTTCTCTTTTCCCAATCTTGTGGAGGTAACCCACTCTCGACCCATGCCCTGTGAGCACCTGCGTCAAGAAGTAGTTCACTTCTCCAAATTTCCGGTCCACCCAATTTCTCCTGCTCCCAATCGCTCCTTTTAGCGCGCCCTCATACTCATCCCACCTTCTCTCCATTTCCTCATCCATCCAATCCTGTACTTCCTCTCTGCTCGCTCCCCTCCAGCGTTTCTGTCTGGCTCTAGCCATCAGATCCAATGGATAGGACCGTGACAGCACTGCTGCTGCCAGTCCACCCACTGTCCTGTACGCCTGCACCACCCTCAAAAGTATTCCTCTCTGCACCCGCAGGAGTGGTCTAACCCTCGCATTCACCCCTGCTTTCTCACCCCACACTTCAGCGCCATACAGCGAAAACAGCCTGCAACCCTGTAGGCACGCCTATGATTTTAACCTAAGCCTAAAGACCTGAAGGATCCATTGTGGCTCCTTATTTCCACTTAGTTCTTGAGGAAACTCTCATAGTCCTATTACCCGGTGGTATAGGATATATTATAGGATATCTGCTTAGGTAAAGGTCGGTCTCCTATACAGTAATCACTAGGATTCTGAATTGATGTGCAATTCGCAAGTATATGGATGGAGGACTCTTCTTCCATGCCACTTAATCTTCATTCTTCATTCTACTTCCTCCACAATTTTGAGCATTCCCACACGATTATGGAACTGATTACACAAAAGCTCAGTACATTATGATAATCATTTGTATTCTATTCACTTTATTTGCAAGCTGCTACTTATTATATTAATTAGAAAGTCCTGAATAAAATTGAGTCGATACGGAGTAAAAACTTTTTGTGGCTAAAAAACATTGTATATTTTTTTTTCTCTTATTCTTTTGGGAATCAAACCACAATAATGTTTTTTATTTTTTATTTCGACGTTTCGGTAGCGTTCCAGCAACGGTTGTCAAGATTAACTAGTAATAAAATTAATAAAATAATTTTTGGTCCCTATCTGACACAACGAAAAAATATGACAACTAGACTAGTTAATCTTGACAACGGTAGCTGGAACGCTACCGAAACGCCGAAATAAAAAATGAAAAAACATTATTGTGGTTTGATTCCCAAAAGAATAAGAGAAAAAAGAATAAGTAATGCCACAAGGAACTTACAGAAGATATTTAAACATTGTATATTTTCCATACAATATAAAGAAGTATGAATATCCATATTTCAGCAACAATTTCGAATATAATAATGAATTTATCGATATTAATGTTAGGGTTGTAACCGAAGGGATAGAAATTAATTGCGATTATCTATGAAATAATATTTTAATGGAAAAATGTCCATCGGTTGTATCGAACTCTTGTATGAAAATGAGATATGGTAGCATGCAATTCCAAGCACAGCATAGGAAGTAATAGAACTGATAAAACAGTATAAATAGCGAAGTCGGTGAAAAACTACGCCTATAATAATAAAATATGAACACTAAACATGCGGCAGTCTACCTCATCTTTGTGTGGAATTCTTCGAGAGCTGGAATACAGTGCAGTACTCAAAATGGGATATCAAAGTATTCATATGATTTGCAAAAAAAAATTTTACTCAGTAGTGGATAGTAAATCGAATACAATCATTATATTACATCTGATTTGGTGGAATTGAAGTTTCATCTATTCTCAAGTAATGGAAAAGTCTTTGGTTATTGTCTGAGGCAATTAGTTCTACAACATAAGTTCAAATTATTTAAGGATAAATCGGAGACAGGAGGTGGGTAGGTTGTTATGGGTAAGGTATGAACACTGGACCGGAATGAGAGAGGAATCAGCTTTATCGAACAGAGGCAAATAAAGAACTGTTCCAGTAAAATGTCATGTAAATAGCCACCACTTACGAACAAGCATGGTACTGCAAAAAAAAGGAGAATACAGTTTCAGTGTAGCGTTGGTATTTCAATTCCTAGTGCCTAGTGATAAGCAGCGAATACTTGGTGGTATGCTCGAAGGTATTGAGATTGCTGGATTTCTTTTATACCCGTCATTAGTACGATTATGTCATGATTATTCCCAAACACAATTGTTATTTTTAATTTATGCATAATGCGCTATCGTCAGGTATCGAAAAATGTTCACCGTATTTTTTTGAATCATAGTTACTCACCTTTGCTTTGGCAATATGTTAAACTGAAAATATAAGCGACCATCGTCTTGTAAGACAGTTTTGTTCCAATTTGAAAAGTTTTGGAAAACTTCCAGAGTAGATGACGAGTTCTGAAAGGTTCTTTCTTCAGCATTAAGGAGTTGACTTTCTGCAAGTTTTCACGATCTCGGGGCTTAATCTGGATACCACGAAGGGCCGGCGAATTCAAGAACTTGTTAATACAATACATCTAGATATGGGGGGCAATCAATTTTAAGATGAAGCAGGCGATCTAGAATTTGGTGTTGGGGAAGGTGATATTGTGGAGTTAAACTTCGATGCGGAGTCTTAACAAGGCTGGTAGTGCATCAACAGGTGGTTTGTTTGTAAAATGTTAGCGAAAGACAAAGCAAGTTATTTCGTGATCCGATAAAAATATACCAAACTTAAGACATATTTTTACGTTTTTTGTTGCTTTGAATATCCAGCTAGAGGTTTCCAGATATTTAATCGGAGGTAACAATAATAGAAGTAAAATAAGTAGATAGATCAGTTGATGTAAACTACTAACTGCCCAAAGTTATTCCTAACGCTAATGAAACGTATTACGAATCTGTAAACTTTGGCACTATGCCGCGAATTCTAGTTTATCCAGAAGGCAATTTTTCGCCTTTTTCTATGTCCACCTTATTAAGCAAAGTACAACTATTTTTTCACTTGTTAATAACGATTTATTCGATTTAAAGAAACCATCCATATTTCTGTTAATTACTCTTATAGACGTAATGAAATAGCACCGTACTAAAACTTGTTATTTATCACCTCACCCAGATTTAATTATGCGGCTTCGAGAAGATAAATTTCAGTTGGTGAATAGTTTCTAGTAAGTTGCCACATCCATCGCATTATATATGCGTGCGTAATATTTTACAACGCGTTTTGTGATTAGATTTTCCAGGTCAGTTTAGCTTTCTTTAATTCATTTCAATCATGTGTTAAACAGCGGTTCCTAATCGACGATCTTCATATTTAATTGTGTAGCTGATTTAGAAACATGTTAATAAGAATACATCGTTAAAATATTTTACTGTTTCAACATTGTTTTTTCAAATTTTAACGGGATTCTATTGTAATGTAACTGATATCCTTGAAAAACTGCTGGTCCAAATTGAAAGAAATAGATGAAGCGATGGATCACAGTTGATATAATTACTACTGTTACCAATTACCTACCACTTCAAATTTGAGAGAGAGTATTTATCACCCTTATGCGATTAGCCGAGATTAACACATTAATATATCGACCAATGTGAAACATGGGTGTTAACAGGACAACAAAAAAGTGAAATAAGGCGACAGAGATGAAATGTTTAAGAATGTTAGGAGAAATAACAAGAGATCATAGAATGACGAACATAGATATAAGAAAAGACCTAGAAATACCACGTTATACTTTACAGAAAAAAGACAACTGCAACGGTGGGGACATTTACTACGTATGGTTGAAGGAAGACCGGATAAGAGAATACGAGAAGCAAGAATTGGGAAAAATAAGAGGAAGGTGTGATGCCTTTTGGTCAAAACAATAAGTTTTAATAATATTTAATTAAAAGACATAAATTCCCTTGAAGCTAATTCCAATAAATCATGAATCGTTATATAAATAAGAATTAGGAAGGTTGCACGTACGAAGTCAAGTTCAGAGCGTGAAGTAAACATAAATAGTATTATTTTTTATATTTACTTATGATGAACTTGACTCGTCGTATAAATATGCTAACGATAGTGTTTTAAGGGGCATTCTAATTATCGATTCTCATTATAATTATGATTACCATTACTATTAATATTAGTGTTAGTAATAAGTAGTTTAATGTATAATAGTAAGTTAAAGTAATAAACAGAACGTGTCCCAGTGCTACAGGTAGTTGTTTTATTCCTGTAAGATGACCCACCGAGTGACCAGCAACACCACCTATTCATAGGCCCTTCCACACCCATAATCTACCAAGAAAAACTTGGGATAAGGTAATAACTAGACTGCTGGACAAAAGAGTTAAAAGCTGGGAAGAAGCAAAGAAATTAGCTCAAAATAGGGAAGAATAGGAAGAATCGTGAAGGAGCAGCAAGCCTTACACCCAAGCTTACACCACTAAGTGGTAGAATACCTTTAAAATTATATAATATGTTGTTAGCTATAATTTCCTGAATATTCTGGGTCACAGTTGATATATTTACTACTGTTACCAATCATCTACCACTTCAAGTTTGAGAGAGTATTTATCACCCATATGCTGTTAGCCGAAATTAACACATTAGTATATCGACCAATGTAAATCATGGTTGTTAACAGGAAAACCAAAATTTAAATAAGGCCACAGAAATGGAATGTTTAAAAAGATTAAGAGAAATGACAAGCATGGATATAATAAAAGACCTGGAAATAGCTACTTTACAGAAAAAAAAGACAACTGCAACGGTGGAGACATTCACAACGTATGTTTGAAAGAAGACCGGAGAAAAGGTTAAGAGAGTATGAAAAGCAGGAATTGGGAAAAATAAGAGCAAGGAACGAACCAAGAAAAAAACTGGGATTAGGTAATAGCTAGGCTGCTGGATAAAAGAGTTAAAAGCTGAGCAAAGAAATTAACTCAAAATAGGGAAAAATAGAACTAATCGTGAAGGGGCAACAATCTTCACACCACTAAGTAGTAGAAGGCCTTTAAGATTACACATATGTTGTTAGCTATAATTTCCTGAATATTCTGGAACTATGGTAAACTTATATTGTGACATATTGTATAAGAGGGTGTATTATATGGCTTTTCCGTTGGTTGCCTCACCTTCTAACTCTAGCTAAAGAGCTAACATGAATTAAATTATTTCAGTTGGCCAAGCAATGAACATATTATACTTCACCATACAGTATCTATATTTCAAGTTTTTAATGAAGTATATCCGGGAAACATAATTAATCATACTTTAAAGTGTTTTTCATAATTTTGGTCATGTTGTCCCTGATAAATGGTTTTTGAAAGTAGATAATGTTTTCCTCTTAAAATTAAGTCTCAAATGATAAAAATCATACACTCGTTTATGAGATTTCTTATCGTTATCAAGTATAAGAAGTACGTCTATGCCTGAGACTGAAATTCGCAGTAGATCACGACTGAATCCGGATTGAATTGAAGAAACCCGTCCATGTGTCATCAGTAACGTATGGAGAAGACCTTCGGGTCATGCAGGCCAATGTAGCAGCGGAGGAATTTTCTTCTCTATATGCAATAGAATGACTGACTGTAGAAATCATACTTTTTGAAGTACCAGTGCGCTTGTTTGAAGTTTAAGTATACAATGTATACTTGTTTACCAGTTTAATCAAAATTATATTCTCCATCCGGTCAAACGAAAAGTGAATGTTGATAAAGTTGAATCAGATAATTATAATTTATGCATTAATAAAATGAAATTATTGTCATTAAACCTACATGGAGAATATGTTATTTATTGAAGCCATCACGTATCGATTTATTAACAAACGATTTCCGATAATAATTTGTTCACTGCAATAATTAGCATCATTTTTTTATTGCTTTTGTTTATATTATAATTGTTCGGTATCTCGGTCGGCTATCCTCTTCAACTCACAGATCTATTAATCAGCTGGTTATTCCATACATGGAATTTTAATTTTTTCCGATTACTTCTACATATCAACAATCAAACAAAAATACTAAGTGGAATTCAAAAATTTTCAATACATCATTTTATTTTGTTTTTATTTGATAAATCATCTAATTTATCTTCAAAACATAAACAGTGAAAAAAGAAGAAAATAAAACACTAAACAGAACAATAAACTGAAATGAGAATATGTGGAAGCTAAGAAATGGATGAGAAAAGCTCCCAAAGAAATGAAGGAAATGTTAAGAAAGTGCAAGGAACAGTGGAAAAATATAAGGAGCAATAACGCGTACAACAGAAGAGATTTAATGAAGGGTGCGTCAGATAAAGTCTCTATATCCATAAAAATATCAGTAGTCTAGTATTATTTCATAGGTTTTTTTTTGCAAGAATGGTTCCACCGCCAGCTTTACCTCTCAGCCACCAGCTTCACATCACCTACTTCATAACTCTAGTTCCCTATACCAGTCTGTACAGGTTCTTCAACGGTTAATAAGGTTGGTGTAGCGTTCTTCGGGAGTTGGCATAATCTCCCTAAATATTTCACGTTTTTATGCGGTCTAGTGCTTCCCATTCTCACAATATATCTTTGACAGTTTCTCTCTTTTCATTCAACATTGTTTACATGAGAGTTCCCCGTTATTGAGGTGTCCCCTCATTTGGTCCGAACATTGAGAAGGCTCGTTATTGCTCTGATTTGATTCCTGATTCCCTCAAATAGTTTTTCAGTTTCATGTTACGATCTTGGTACATAAGACCAGTTTCATTCCACCTATCTATTGATTTTCATTCGATCCATTCCCTTATGCATCCTCGAATGTCAAATTTAGTAACCTCAAGTGCGAGTTCTAGATCAATATATGGAGTTGATGCCACTGTGTTTTGGAACTAACATCAAGGTTATTTTGTTGTGTTCTGGGAAGCACTCTTCGCTACTCCCTATCAGCTTCAATGTCACTTTTGGATTCATGAGAGCCTTATGTGACGCCTGTGCATATTTTGGGGGCTGAAAGCAAGAGGTAATCCTTTATTCATTCCAACGTAATATATTTTCAGGTAACTCTATTTACAATCGGCAAATAGGTATTGAAGAAATTGTTTGAAGAAAGTGTTTCCATCAATCGAAAGACTTAAGTCAGTGACATACCAGGATGATAGTTTCAGCAATATTTATATTCAATATTTAATGATTTTTAAAACTTTTAACAAGTTATTCCTCCTATTTTTTTCTGTGAAATTTCAATTCCACCCTTCCATCTTCTTTTTCCTGCCTGATGCATCAGTATCGTTATTGATTTTTGATTAGGAATGAAAAAGTATGGAATATTATAAAGTCAATACATTTTTGTATCGTTTAACGACGGCATCACCAAGTTCATTGGGTAAATGCAGGCCCGTAAATCGAGTTTTTCGTTAGTCCTAACGTGTTATTTATCGAAGGTGGATGATTGTGAATTCTGACCACCAACTCAGCTTTTTTTTTAAATTGGACAGAATAAAATGCGAGCTGAGTGGAGATGGGCGTGTTATCTGATAGATTAAGCAATTAATGTTGTAGTTTAGCTTGTTTCGTGAGGTTCTGTATCATTAGGGTTTACTTTATGAGGAAATTTAATCGCTCACAAGCTTAAAATTCTACTAGGTAATGACTTTCAAATCGGTATTACATTTTTTACTCGCATCGTGATTGGCAATAGTTGTCTCGTACCAAACATGCTCGGTTTTTAAGTAACAAAAGAACCTTTCTAATTAATGTGACTGATACAAAAAATAAGAAAAGCGTGCTTCTTATCCCTACATGCACTACATCTATGAAGTTCTGAACTTTCCAGAACTTGTTTACCTGTGAAACAAATGTTGCATTTTCGTTTACGCATTTTTTGAATAGAATTCAAACAAATAATCTAATTTTCCTGTTGAATTGCAAGCAAAATACTGTCATTTCGCTAAACCACCAATCATAAGTAGAATCGATCTATAAATATCAAAAGGAGATGAGAAAATGGTACCATGAGGAATCAAGAAGAAACTTGTAAGGTTCTATTTTAAAAATGGCTAACTTTAGCTGACAGTTTTGTTTTTGTGGTTAGATTTACTTGTAACGAATTTCTTTATAACTTTTTTAATTTTTTCATTTAAAGCATACATAACCCCGCATCAACTACTAAGAGTTATTAGCAGGGGAGACATTTTCAATGTAGTGTGGTACATTTATAATATTAGAATTTGAATTTTGAATTTCAGATGTTGAGTTTATGTCTTTGAGATAAGAGAGCACTTCGTTTCCGGTTGAAGAGAGAATTGATTTTAAGGAGTTTCCTAAATTGTTGCGTTTTCTTTATTTTTCATATTCTGGGCATTCGAGTAATAGATTCTTCTCTTTGAGTTGAGTTTGACATATTTGACATAAAGGTGCGGCTTCTTTTGTTAAGTGATGTTGATGTGTTATGCGTGTATGTCAAATTCTTGAACGGTTTACTAAAAACTTGTTCTCTTCTTTTATATGGCAGTGGTAGTTTGGTTCCAATTTCGGGCATTATTTGTTTTAAATTTGTTTCAGTGTTTCTGTGATCGGTGTGGGAAAATTTTGTGAGGAGAGTTAAATCATCAGTGGAAGTACATTTTAGGGCTAAGGTGTCAACTTCCTCGTTTTCTCCTATTTCCATGTGTGATGGTACCCATAAAAAACAGACGTTTTTATCTCGCAAGTTGTAAAGTTCCTTTTTAATGAGTTCATGGATCGAGTATTCGAGTGTGATATATATACATTTTTCAAATCTATTAGAGTGCTTAATGAGTCAGAGATAATAAGGAAGTTGTTTTCATTAGCTGTTTTACACATTTTAAGGGCATGGAGTATAGCAAACGCCTCTCCAGTATATATACTACAATTTTGTGGCAGACGCATAGCAAATTTTTTATCTTTACATATGTAAGCTGCAGCATTTCCTGTAGTTGTTATGGATGCATCAGTGTAAATGAAAGAGAACTTGGAAAATTTCGATGCTAGTTCATTAAAGGAGTTTTGTATCTGGATAGGAGTGGTGGTCTGCTTTTGATAGAATGTTAGGGATGTATCTCTATATAGTTTATGAATGATCCATTGGGGGATATTCAATTTTGATGTTAGAGAGTATTTAAATTTCTCATTGTCGTAACTTATATTTCTGATTCTTTGGAAGAAAGGTAACTTTTTTGTGGGTTTGTTTCCAGAAGAATTTATGATTGTATTTTTAAAGGTGGAGGAATATGCTAAGTTGGAGATGTTTGATGATATTCTAGCCGCGTAGTTTAGGGAGAGCATTTGCCGGCGTAGATGCTATTAGACCGCCTATGGGGCTGGTTCTGAAAGCACCTAGTGATGCTCGTATGGCAGTGTAATTTGTTTGTGAATATTACCGAGTTAAGTCAGGATTTGCAAAAGCTAAAAAATAACAATTTTTGACTTTGAATCAGTTTTTTTTAATTCATTGCTCCTTTTACTTATTAATTCTATTCGTTATTTTTCCAATCATAAGTTTTTATCAATAAAATCTACAATCTACATACTTTCTTGGAAATTTCTCGTTCAACAATGTATAATTTATGAAAATATAATAATGTGTGAAGTTTTTATTTTCTAACACGTAATTTTGCCATTATCTGTAATTTCCTTCCTGCGCTTTATAATTTTTTATATACCTAACCTACACCCATATTCAATACATTTTATAGCAAATTAATAGCATGCTGTTCTACGCTTAAGATTTATCATAATACCTGTCTTTTAATATCCTGAACTAACTTTGCAGTTAGCTAAAATGTGCAGTCACTCATGTAGAAAATTCCAAGATGAAGTACCAATGTGAAAAATTAAAGAATTTACTAGCGCTCATTAAAATTACTAAACGCTCACAACGAATCTCAGGTAAAATTATTGTTTGTAATTAATTTATAACGCTGTAAAATCAAACCTTCACCTTTGGTCGTTTGTACTATGAAACACCGGAATGTGGTACTTGCGTCATTTGTATCATTATTGTACGCTCATATTCTTGTAATATTTCAACAAACGACCATAAGTACTGTCACTAGTCAAGCTTTATACAAAAAAGTTTTAAAGCAATCAAGTTTCTGTAAATAGTAGATTTGTAATTCACAGTATTCAATAAATAAATGAATTAACAAAAATTAACGCGAAGGAAATGAAACATTTAAGGAGAGTAGCGGGTAAAACGAAATGGGACAAAGTAAGGAATGAAGAAATCAGAAGCATAACTAATCTAGACCCAATAATATCAAATATTAAAAAAAACAATTGAATTGGTTTGGCCACCTAGTAAGAATGAAGCAAGAGAGAAAGAGAGAAAGAGAAAAGTTATGGAAATGGGAATATCAAGAAAAAGACAAAGAGGAAGACCAAGGAGGAAATGGATAGACCAGATTGAAGAAGTTGGAAATAACGAAGAAAAAACATTAGGAGAGATGAAGGCATTAGCCAGGGACAGAAAAGAATGGAAAAAATGGGTACAGGAAGAACTCCAATCCGACGCCTGAGAAGGCACAAGGATAAGAGAAAGAAAGAAAGTATTCAATACAAAAACATGTTTAGAAGTGAATATTATTTACGAGAAGAACACTGGAGACAGATTTTTTCTTAAAATGTATAACATTTTTAGAGGTCTAAATACTTGTTGATCGCATAGTTACCGACAGATACCCTAGCCTCTTGCCTTGAAAGTCGATGTATGGATAGTACAGTCTATGATTTGTAAAATTCAAGCACGCAAATTTCACAAACTAAAGTCGGTTCGTTCTGTTTCCTCACTGCTTTCATTTTTTTGCGAGTCGTCCAAAACGCAGCCGACTTATAATAGATCACGCATGGTGTTTGTTTACATGCGGTTTTTCTTGGTTCTGTCCAGACTATTAGGCAATCCAGTATCCTGTCAAATAAAATTCAATATGGGAACACAGGGCAAACAAATGTGATTTAATACATTGTAGACCGTGGAATTTGGTATACATAAGTGTTTATTTTGGAGAAAGGTGCTTTTATTTTGCTTTGGTGTCTCTATACTAATAATATACAATAAAAAGTTCAGTTTCATGAAACTTTTATGCTGGGTATATCAATTTAGGACCAACTTTTGGTTGTGTACCTATATAAAAACATTATTTTTTTGTTAGTGGTTTTCAAACTACTAAGAATTATTATTTAATATTTACGGGTAAGTACACACTGACTAAAACATATACAATATTATAATGGAAGTGAAACTTTTATGAAATTGCTGGTATTAAAATTTCACTTGCTTGAATTGGAAGATATCACCTGCAGTATTCAACTTTTATGCTTACGGATTTCAGGAGTGAAACACCTACTTCAAAATGCCTACAAATTGTATTGTAGTCGGTTGTGGGAGCCGTTCAAACCGAGACCAAGTAAGCTTTTTTAAGGTCCCAGCTGTTTTAAACAACACATTTTTGGTGCACAAGAATGAATTAAGTAAGCAGCAATCAATAGAGATGATTTAGCAGAATCAAAAAAATCAAATATCATGCAGTCTGTATGTAGCAGGCATTTTGTTCAGTTTTGTTCAATAACAATATTTATAAAAACTAAGAAAAGTGATATATTCTAAATAAAAAATACTAATCAAATGAATAATATACTAAACAGTAATAAAATATACTAAATTGAAGCAAAATATACTAATAAATTCGACTCAAAAGTCTTGAGCACTGTTTATGACTGAATAGACAATACAAAACTAACCTATCTGTCTAAATTGTTTGCCCTGCACGGCCATATTAGGTCACGTGATCTGGATTGCCTAATTAGGGTGTTGCAAACGGCGACTTCCGTCGCCTTTTCTTATACAGCTAATGAATGACAAGACTCCTTCCTGTCTGTTTTATGTTTCATTCTTTTGCGAGTCGTCCAAAACGCAGCCGACTTATGGTATTTGTTTACATGCGGTTTTTTTTGGTTCTGTCCAGACCATAGAAGGCCTGTTGTCACAACCATAGTTTTTCTAATAAAAAGAAATGTAAAGGTTAAAAATTTGCGAGCAATAGGATGAACCAATAATAAGCATCAAATCCATTAAAATAACTATCTAATTTGTTATTGCTTTGTTAAAATTCACACGAGCGGATGAGATAATGTTTTACGTTTGTTCTCATATAATATTCTTGTTTATTGCGGATACGTTTTTCATACTAAGACTCCAAGACAAATTTACTTCTTTGCTTGTTATTGTAATCAAGTTAAAAATATATCCTTTAACAACCAGTTCACGTAATTCTTCGTTGCATAAAGAAATATGTGACGATATTATTTGCTTCCGTTGCAGAAGGATAGGTATATATTTTAATTGCATTCTATTTCTGAATGAAAATAAATCCGATTATTTGAATTATCATATGAATGGGAATTGATACGGGTTTTCGATAAATACTATGACCTGTGATTTTATGGATTCAAGGACATCGAAAACGATGGGAAAGTAGCTGAATTTTACTTGTTTTAGACCAAAAACAAATATTAGAATGTGGTAGACATAAAAAAGGAAATATTTATAAATATTTCCTGTAAAAGTTCATACTTTAGTTTAAGCCTTGGTTATAGTCTTTATACTCAAGGATTTAAGTGAGTGTCTCCCTTCTATCCAGTACCTAATCTCCCAAGTAGTTTGTATGAGGTTTCTTCTTCTATACCACAGAATCTACAATCTTCTTCCTCCACTATTTCAAGCTTTTTCAGGTGCCCATTCAGGCGAAAATGTCCCGTTAGGATTTCTGTTGAGCTTCACATTTTAACTCCGACTTAGGCATTAATTTAATCTCAACAGATTGTAGTAAACCTAAGAGAAACTTTGTTGATCTGATCCCTACCAATGCTCAAACCTTCCCTTTTATCGGCTTTGCCTATTTCTTCCAATATTACATATGAGAAGATACCGCAAAAGGGTGTTTCAGTCACCCCTTTGCTACTTTGCTAGTTCTTTTCCATCTATTCTAGGGTGTACTGAAATCCACAGTTAAGCTACTATTAAATTATCGCCCACTTCATTGGGTTTACTGAGGCTTATGGCTGAGGCTGCAGCTATCATTATAGATAAGGTTATTTTTTAGGATATACCAGGATCCAAGGAGCATTTATAATAGTTCATATTACATATTTAAGTTTGAATCCCGACAGACCGTCCAGATTTCGAGTAATTCAGGAATTTTATGGGATGAAATTTGGAAATTACAATCTAGAACGTCTTCCGGAATTCATTAACGTACTTAGAACGTTATAAAACATGTTTTTGGCATGTAAAACATAATAGGGTACAAGCATAAATTTTGCTATTGGTGGGAATTGACACTTTATCAGGTCTCCTAACACCTTGCATGACAATTTTTCCAAAAAAATATAAAATTTACTTTTAAAACTACTTAATAAATCATAAAATTTGAAAGTCCGCCAAAACGCGCTTCACGTCATAAAGATGGCTGCCCCATCCGTTGACGTCACTCGATTTGTTTACGTTCTTATTCGTGTATCACGCTCTGATTTTTTGTGACCTAATTTGTTTCTGAAAGCTTTTAAAATGGATAAAATCGAAAAAAAAAAACTTTGTATTCCAAGTATTGCATCATTCCAGAGTGTAAATCAATGTCTATCAAAACTCCAGAGAAAATATTTGTTACTTTACCTGGTGGCGCAAGCAAAAATGAACTTAGGAGAAGGGCATTGTGGTTGCAGGCTATGCGTCGAAACAAAGACGATATTTTGACAAATACTACTGCTTTTGTTTGTGAAGACCATTTTAGTGTAAGTACCTACTTCTATGCTGGTAATTTTTATTCTCAAATATTTTGAGGTTATGTACCTATATGTCAAGGAATTAACCATAAAAGCATTATTTTCCTACGACCACACATCGAAATATGGTGAAGCAATTAATAGTTAATTAAAATACAATATAAACACAAAACTACACAGAACCTAATGCAATACCGGCCATATTGACAAAATTAAACAAATGGTATGACATCACAAGTATCATCGGTAGCGTTCGGAAATCCTCGGGTGGTGGTCGGAAAGTGCATTGAAATTTGAATTTTATTTTAAAATTTGGAAATAATTTCCAATGGAAACTGGCTTATATCCTATTATTAGTTATTTTTGATATCAACTTTACTATTACAAATTAATATCTAAGCAAAATATGAAATATGCGTGTACCTACTCTATTATCATTAATCTAGAAATCAAAACCCTTACAGTAGTACGACAACGTTTAATGGTTAACGAATTTTAAATACAGGGTATTCTACACGTTAAAATTCAATGTAGAATCCGAAAAGTGAATGATATATTGGGTCTTAGATTTAAAATAGCAAAGTTGTCGTTCAATTTTGATATAACCGGAAGTGTATTCGCCATAACTTCTTCTCAATCTATGACAATTTATATAAAAATAGTGAGAGTAGTCTGCAATATATAGATTGTATAAGCCTGTATATAATATGCTGGATAGTTTTGACTAATCAGCCATAATTATAGTACTAGAAGTAGAGAACTAGTAGTAGAAAAAAACCGATTAAAATTTTCATATCTCCCATATCATGCTCCGTTAGTTCGTACACCTGCATCTTCTCTTCCTTTCGAGAAGTAGCTTTGTATCGTTATTCAATTTATTTTATTTGATTACCGCGATTTATACACTCGCTAGATTCCTTAACATGACAACCTGGTAATATAAACTATTATCTCTACATTGCAATGCTCCTTTCATCCGACTGGGTTCTTCAATAGTCCAACAGATTATGTAACGCGAATGAGATCAAAGGAAATAGTTCTTAGCTTTTTACATTCAAAAAGTGTTTTATATAAAAAATTAATTAAATACTTTGATATAATTTTCTAAAATAATTACAATACTTGCAGAAATTACCTACATTTCAGTAGGTACATACTTTTTGTTGCATAACTATATACATTCAATGAGTTATAATAGCATTTGATATCGATATAAAATTGTTGAGATAGCGTGGACAAGGTATAAGCTAAGCTATCTGTCAGATTGCTGCTACCAAAACCAATGTATGTATATTGGGGTGATATTATACTGAAACCTAAAAAACCTTTCCTAAGCCTAAGGACCTGAAAGATCTATTTTGCCCACTTACATCTATTTAGGGCCGGTTCTATCACCTCTGGTTAAGAGTTCTAGTTATGGTTGACAAGATCTGACAAGAGGTTTGCTATTCTATGACCAAAGGATAAAGTAACAGGACTTTGAGTTCTTGTAGATAAAAGACGTTAGCGCTTAATATAAATCCCATAAAGTATCATGATAAAAATAATGATATTGATCCCTGGCTCAGATGAGAATGAATTATTCTTTCCCATGCCTCAACCTCGAAGACCAAAATTAATCCGTGGAAGGGTAAATTACTATGAATTTTCAGTCATTTGTCCCCCCTGTGATTGTTTCGGCATCAAAAGTTCATGTATTTTGATGGATATTTCTGATATTACTGGTGCTTTGTATTCACCTCCTCCTGTGCCCATATTGTTTTGCTTTTCTTTTGCCATATTCTCTTCGTGCCGTTTTTTAAGCCAATTCCATTTATCTATTTTGTAGTTGTGTGGCTGACCTTCTGCCATATGAATGCCGGAACTGTTTAGCTCAGCGACAATGTTTGCCCAACTTTGCTGCTTTGTCTTACAGGATACGGCATCTGTGCTTTCATTCTCTATTATTTTATAATATTTTTTGGTTAATACCAATAGAGCATCAACTTCGATTTTGAAAAAGTTTTTCCCCTACTTTTCTTTTTTGGTTCTCCATTATAGAAACGAAAACAATCTGACAAAACAAGGTGTATAGAGAAATATAATTTGTCTATGACAAGGTGCTTTAACATATAACCAAACTTTTATATGAAATTTTTAGGTGGAAAAGTCAAATGTTGTACAATATTTTTATAGTGGATAGTACATTTAAGAAAGGGCAACACCTGACTAGTGGTTGACAAACTATCACTTTTGACCAGATGTGATAGAGCCGGACCTTAGTTTCTGAAGAAAGTCCCAAATTAAGTTATGAAATCAAACAATTTTATTTTGTTAAATCTGCATTGTATTTAAACATAAAGTGACGCGTTTCGCTAACACAGTAGCTTTATCAAACGAATGGAGGTATAATGAGAAACTTTCTATTTATACAGTGCCTTAATACTAAATTATACGGATATTTAACAATAAAATTATAAACTATTTACCAGGAAATGAAATGAATTTGTCTAAATATGGGATTAACTAAAGTATTTAACAAGTTTACCTGGAAACGCATTCACAACCATCCTACAGGTATCTTTCTAGGTGAAAAGGTTTAATAATGGAGAATTGTTAATATCGAGTTGGTCGTTAAGAAGATTATCTGAATATTTGTTTTTATTTATCTCTAGGGCTTCTAAAAGATTTAATTTTGAGGATTTAGTTTCTGTATGCAAAATTTCAAAATTTGAATCGAAAGACCAATTGAAAGACCATTTATAGACGTCTAATTAGCCAAACGCCCCAATTGTGGATCAATAAAAAATTATGAATTTCTTTCTAATTGAAAAAAAAATTAACCGTTAAATTCTTCATGCATAAACAATAATTTTGGCTTGAACCAACTAAGACAAAAATAAAATAAAGAGACCTTGTAAACGAAGATAGAAGTGAAGAGAAGCGAGAGTGCAGTTCCTTACTGACCGTATGAGACATTCCTTGTGGAATGTGAACACGTAGACCGAACAGGTTGCTTACAGTACCTTTCGATATTATTTTGTTGTTACATCTGCAAGAACCAGTTCGACATATTTTATATTCAACGCCAATTGTTTACAGTATTAATTCGTATGGTGACGAAATATTAAAGAATATAAATCCATTCATAAAATGCTTTAACGGTTGAGTAAGTTTGTTTTTTGTCACGGCAAGAATGAGCTCTCGTCTTTTTCGCACCGATTCATAAAGAAGCTACAAATGATTATGTTACTACATAATTTAATTATTTAAATAAATCTGATAAACTGGGTTTTGTACTAGTTCTAACTTCATTTTTTGGTCAACGGAATATCTTCAGGAGTCAACTATGAACAAGAAAACAACAATGATGGAGAAGCTGCAGATTATCGACCAAGGTACAAAACTATTAAATCAGCTAAAGTCACCAATAACAGAACTAAGCTGGGACTTTAATTAGGGACAGCTATAATAAGTGAAATTAGGCTCGCTTTTAGGCAAATAAAGGATAAAAGTAACTTTATGGAAGCTGTATAAACACACGTAACAGAAGAATAAGCCAAGGCAGAAGCCCACTGGAGGAAGATCACTTGAAATTGCTAAAGAAAAGCACGACGCGAACAATGACAAAGAGATGTCAAGATAATAGTATTATACTATTAAAATTGAAAATAACTTTTCGAAAAGTAGACCGTTGACTAAGAAGAAACATCTACTTCGCGGACTATATCTCCCAACAGATAATTTATTAAACTTTCAAGTTAAATGGGAGTTAAATGGGGGTTGGTTTGCTTGTAAGATATGACCACGAATTTGAGCAGTAGGTATCGATCAAGAGCAATCAATAGATCTTTTGCATAATAATAAAATACCACTAGTCGGAATGCAATGGCACGTAGTAAGTGGTAAGAAGATTTATAGAGGCAATTATGAAATAAATATTACTTAAAATTGCATAAATTTTTTCCAATATCATTACCTTTCTCAATATCATTTGTATGTTCCTTGTGGTGTATTCATTTCCTTTTTGTTATTTGTTGGGAAGTTAGACCACAATATTTTATATATTTTTATTTCAATGTTTCGGTAGCGTTCCAGCAACCGTTACCAAGAGTAATTAGGGTTTTTATACTGATCCCTATCTGACACTACGAAAATATTCGACTACTAGACAATTAATATTATTTTTGCTAGAACCACTATGCAAAACACGCTTTTCTACTCAAATTATTATACGCAAAGCAGGCCTTTTCTTAATTCTTTTGACAACCGTTGGAAAAGTAATGCGAAAAGTACACGCTATGGCACTTTTCCGCACCGAAATGTCAAACAAAGCTACCTATTACCTGTCAACTTTTTTTGACAATTCTACCTAATAGTGAATTTCTCATTTGTGTAAAATTTTTAAATTTAAATCTAAAGTAAGTAAGCAATCGATTTTATTATTTATGTTAATTTATTAATTATAAAAATTAACATTAACCTATTGAGCATTATTTTAGGAATTATGAACCAAGATGAAAATCTTTTGAGTTGTCCAATTCGGACATTGAAAATACTCGTCCAGATATTATCGAAAAGGAACTGTAACCGAAAATTTGTTACCTGAGGTTCAAACTTTACAATTAATTATACATTCAACTTATTTTTTTACTTATTTTCATATTGTAAGCTCTTTATGTTTAAATAAAATAACTATATACATTACTGTATTTCTTTCATTAATAAATGTGGTTGTAGAATAAATATTGTGTACAACTTGTACGCAAATCACTTTTCCCACTCGCTAGATTTGCGACACTCGCTTTACGGCACGTGCCACAAACTTCTGCGCTCGTGGGAAAAGTGACGCTTTGCGCACTAGTTGTAAAATAGTTATTTTCCTAACTAGTGTGGAAAGTGATACTTTCCCGCACGCGACTGCAGTTGACCCGAACGACGCGGAGCGGAGTTCGGGCAAGCGGTCAAGGGCGGGAAAGACACTTTACGCATGAGTTAGGAACATTATTTTTTCTACGACCGTATATACAAAAAATTATACCAACCCATTTTCAAAAGTTATTTTATATCAACATACATATACAAAACTTTAACCAAAATTATTATTATTATTATTATGAATATTAATATTAAAAACACAATTTGTTCCATTTTGTAAATTACTTAAAATTGCCGGACCAGTGGAGTTATTTGGTGTTAACTGGTATGTAGATGACGTTGATGAGGATGGAATCGGTCACATAAAGACGACGATGAAGGTGACGGCAACGGTTTTAAGTCATTTGTAGATGAAATAATTTTATTTGATATATTATTCTTATATCAAACCCGGGTAGTTTAATAGTTCTTTCTAATAAAATTAAAAATGCAACAAAAAGCTAGAAAAGATGTAGATTTTATTTGATGGACTATTTATTCACCTGTTGTAACAATAGTTATAACTTCCGAAGTAAAAAACTATCTAATAATGTCAAAATTTGCATGATTTTACTTTCCCGCACTAGTGCGGGAAAGTGACACTTTCAAAACTAAAATGCGTGCGGGAAAGTGGGTTAAAACGCACGCTAGTAGAAAAACTACTATTGCAGTTCTAAGCTACAAAATATTATTGATTGCCTCTTGAAAACGTTAGCAGAAACGCTACCGAAACGTTTAAATAAAAATATACAATATAAAATATTGTGGTTTAAGCTCCCAGGAAATAACAAAAAAAACTTTCCCAATGTTACCGATCCATTAAATGACCGTTTTATTGTTTTCTTGATTTATTTTTATCAATTAACATTCGCTGTCGACAAAAAAATAATTTATTATCCTACACCGATCCTGTATTATATGCAAACTTCATTATAATACAATTATCTTAAATCATGAAGTGGCAATAAAACGGGTAGTTAATTTGTAGTATTTTGCGGTAAATTTTTATAACTTTTAGAAATAAACGCTACAGATACGTTAAGTTTTTTAAAAGTGTTTGGTTGAATTTGGTGGTTTTTTTCCAGTGAAATATCGTGGGAGCTGTTCTAGTAAAAAAAAATTGAAAGTCCTACATGATGACATGATGACATGATGACATATATTATGGGAATCGCTAGTGTTGTATGTGTGGAATTGTAATAATGTTTTAAATAATTACATAAGTACTTAAATTTATGTTATTGTTTTAAGTCTTGTGTTCCCGAAGTAATTATAGGATGTTTTCAGACTTCAGTTTCGGTAAGTGTCCCCTTTTTATCCAGATTCTTCTAAGTGTTGTGCAGGTATGTGGATTAAGGTTTTTTTCCATGCCACATATTTATGAAAAAACTATAAATACACTGTGTCTTTTATAATATATATACAAACGCGAGCTAAATGTTTAACCAGATAGCGTTCATACAAAATAATAACAGATTTGGAGAGGTCGTTAAAAAATAAGTACAAATGCACTTTTAATTTTCTCAAATTCGCTCTGGTTTGATAAAAAAATGTATGATTATGTTTATAAAAGTAGCAGGTACACCATTTTCAAAACACTCTCGAATACTGAAAACACCACAGCGGGGAATCGAACTTTCACATATTATAAATAATACAGTATGTTTAGCTTCCTGATGAGCATTACTTCCATCCAGAATTTATTCACCAGTCATTGCAGGATCTACAGAAAGCTACATTATCAGCGAGTAACGTTGTCCATTTTTCACTTATAAGAGGTTTGTATTTTATCGGGTAAATTTGGGTTGTTTAATAAGAAACTGTCACCTAGCAATTAGACGAGAAAAAAGCTGCCAGCTTTAGGTGTCGCGTTTTTAGGGAGACAGTTTTTCAACTAAAATTGCAAAAGGAAATAGTTTAGTGTTATTATAAGTGATAGTGCTCAAATGATATTTTTTGTTAACTTATAAGTATGGTTTTATCAATGATGAATTGTTGCTGTTTCCTGTTACTTTGAAACGTTGCATATCTAAGCCAATGTGTTGTGCTGAGCATTTTATACCAACCTTTAGAATTTTTCTTCTTCCAAAAGGGATTTGGTCAAAGAAATACTTTGTTCAACGTTATGGAAATGCCTCGTTTTTCCATCAACTTTTTAAACGAGCGTAGTGGCAAAAACTTTCCTCTAAAATATTAGGAATCCATTTGCTGTCACCGCCTTGCCTTGTTTTCGAAAATAGTTGCTTCTCCTCCGCGTCAAGCTAATTCAAACGCAAAAATGTGATATTATTTATTTTGAAGTCTTTCACATTCATTTTCGTCCTATAATCTGGCCATAGCAGAGAGCTGATGCACTGGATTTCCTCTTTTCGGATTTGGTTTACTTTTTTAGCATTTTAACGGTGGTTTTACAAATTATTTTCACTACTGCTTCTTTGTAGTCTGTAAATATCCTAAAATTCCGTCGAGAAATAGGATACTAGTCCCTGGGACTTTACTTGGAAACTAAGTAGAAGGAAGGATGCACAATAGATAGAAGGGAATTGGAGCTAAACGTGAATATTAAATGAATTGCTAATGGCAGAGAGATGAACGGATGAGTAATCGATCAATATATCATAGAAACCACAAAAGAAGAGGATAACGGAACAGAAAATACAGATTTCTTATTAGCATTTTAACAGTAGTTTTCCAAATTGTTTTAACTACTGTTTCTTTGAAGTCTTCTCCGTCACATTTTTGCAATATTAGTTTCTATTTCTTGATGGAAATATCTGGCTCAAATTTATATCCTTCAGCATCGCAAAAAGTTGAAAATGGTCGCCTACCTTACTACATGTAAATTCCTATTCAAATAATTCAAAACGGACCCTCTCGTTTAGAATTTACAACAGGTATAAAAATGGTAATAATGAAAAAAGCGATGTGTTGCGAAGGGAGCGCTAGTCTATTTAAATAATTTCCATCATAATTTTATTACAACACGGTTTAAAGGTGTGTTAACAAAAATTACGAGAACAATTTCTTCAAAATACTTTAAATATAAACTATAATTTGAAAAGCACGTAATTTCTTTTTGAAACAAGGAAATCTTCGGAATAAAATTATCTCGATGTACACAAAACAAATTTCTCACTTCGTTATTTCGACGTGAGATTTTTATCACAATTTATAAACGGTTGAATTATTTGACAACAAGTACTATGCTTTGAATAATTTATGAAAAATAGAAAACGTGAGATTAGTAGTAATGTTGGTTATTTTATATAAAACGTCAAGTGATCATGTGAATTTTGCAAAGAATCCGAATTCACGTTGTTTAAACATAACAAGGTTGACGTTGAAATAAGAATAAGCTAGTAGAATGAGAAAAACTTGCAAGATGCATGAATTTGTTCCAGTTAAGGGCGAAGGCAATATTTAAATCATCCGAGCTTTTCTTCCATCTACGTTAATTAAGAATCTGGATTTTCTGTTCCGTTATCTTCTATTTTATGTTGTTTCTATGATATAATGATCGACTACTCATCTTTTCATACCTTTCTGCCATTTGCAATTCATTCCATATTTTCGTTTAGCTCCAATTCCTTTATTGTTTTCACACCATTTATTTAAAAATTTAGTTTGGTTAGAGTGGTTTGGTTATTTTGGTATTATATTAATTGACATTTGCAGATATGCTTGCAAGACAAAAAGAGTTGCTGTTAGGTGCTGTATCAGTTATCTGTTATTTATTATTAATAAAACGCAAAGAACAAAGATCCCAATGGTAAAAAAATTGAATCCAAATAAGAGAAAGTATAGGTACTTAGGCTCTCCTAAATAAGGAATTAATGGTTGAGGATTCCAACAACTTTTTTCGTTCTTGGTTGGCATTTTTGTTCTCAAAATTAAAACCATGGAGATAGTCTCCATGACTCAAACGATAAAACACAAATACAGCACATGACGCAGTAATTATTGTTTTTATTTATTCTATTTTCGGCTTCTGCGTCGATTCTCGCGCACTTTCCAGTTTATTGTCATTAAAATATACAACAATTCCTATATTTTTACTCCGAAAATGTTGCCAATAATTCTCGTACGTGTAAAACGATTCTTAGTCTCCTAAGTGTTGTGCCCTATAGGATTCTGAAATGCTGTGCAATTCGCAAAATTCGCAAGTATCTGACATATTAGCTTGAAAATAGGAATAATTAAAGTCAAATCTTGGAAAATATGATTCAGGTGTTAGTTGAAATAATTTTTGGTAACGAAGAATCATTTGTTGAATGAAAATTGTATTTTATTTAAATGGTGTAGAACAATATTTTATTGAATACATACTCTGAATGACAATAAAATTTATTCAGAACCATGTTCAGAAACATTTGTAGTCCTAATTAGAAACTGACAAAATTTTATAAAATTTTACAGAAGAGTTAAAATATTAAAATATTCTCAAAAACACTTAACAATTCCGACCAAACAGGAAATTTTGACTTCTTCGCATCTAGGACACACATGTAGACCGTGTTTTATCTATTTTTGAAGCAGTTGAATCGTAAATAAGTAAATTGGATATATTTACCATATTAAGATACGTCTATTCGATATTCAAAAGAAACAGATTAAAAGCTATATGTTGATTAAAACTGCAAATTTATGCAAGAAAACCAGTTCTTTATGAATCCAAGATAAGTTAATAGCCATAAATGTTAACCCAGTTTCGTAATAATTATAAATAGTGTCTTATTTTCACCAGTAAGTGCGACAGTTTTATCAACCAGGTAAAGTCACAAACTACATTTTATACATTGTTAGTAAATAACATATTATAGTGAATAAAATTTTTGTCTTTTGCGTACCTAAATTCGTCCCTGTATCGTAGTAAGTGTAGTGGTCAACATCTACAAAAGGTCTATTAGTCTTAACCACAATACAATTGGAGTGTAACCGCAGATCCCCGGTTCCCATCACTCGGGAAATTCCTCTTTGTTACTCTTTTCAGTCATTTTATTAGTTTGATCGGATAGTATTCATTAACAGAACTATTTAACTGATTGACAATTCACCGATGATATCCCTCTTTGAATGTATGAGAAGCAATACAAGTGGTCGTTTGACAAATTTTACTTTAGATGAATTGCAATTTTATCGGATCGAATTGTTAATCGTTGTAAAGGACATTCATATTGTCGATGGTAGATATCGTGCATAAAAACGCAATTTTATAAATATATTTTTTCACATGATTTTTCCTCTTATTTTTTCTAGCATATTACAATGTAATTTGTTGTGATCCGAAAGTTAGCTCTACCTACTCGAGAACTCCTCTATGTCTGTAGTGAGTTTTCGGAGAAATTTAGGATATAATAAGAGTAACAGGAAAAATAGCAGACTTAGGTTAGGTTCTATGTGAGTGGCGCCTTCTCGCCACCCCCACTGCGACCTCCGTTAGGTCTATTGTGGCTCACTCCCAGGTATTACAATTCACCCCACAATCCTGTGCTCCTGACGAAGTCCAGGTTGTATCTGGTGATACTATTTTGAAGTCGTTCGGCTCTGAGGTACTAAAACCGAATATATTATACCTCATCCTGCCCAAGGCTGGGCATGAGCATAGTATGTGCTCGGCAGTTTCGTCCTCCAAGTTACAGAACCTACAGTCCGAGGTCTGAATCAGACTCATCTTCTTTAGGTGGTAATTTAGTCTACAATGTCCTGTAAGCAGTCCCGTCAAAATGCGTAGGTTTGTTCTGCTCCTTTCAAGGAAAATATTTCATACCATTCCAACAATATTTGCAGATAATAAACAGACAAGCAGACTTGGAAACAATGACAGTTAGCTCTGAAGTAGTAGAAGGAACAAAGATAGAAATGTACGGGACAGACACTAAAAACTTGCGAAGAACCCCTAAAATCTTCTAAGCCGAAATACACGCTATAGGAAAGAGTGTGCAATCGACATGTCTAAGTCAGAGGAAGACTGCACTGGGTGTTTTGACAGGTATCCTAACAGAATAATACGCCTGGATAGGCACCTTAAACAACTGAAACTAACGGAGCAAGAAGAAGGTGGATTCTGTGAAATGGAACAAGAAACCTTCATTTACATTTTTGTGCAATGCATAGCACAACACAGATTCTGCTTGGTAGAAGATACAAGAGTGTGAATCTTGCGGATATACTAAAATTCCTACAGAGAATATTTTCAGGTCTCAATGAATATCACCCTAGTATGCATGTATGTTCTCTTTAATAATCTCTTTGATAATCTTATATTTATTCTGGTTTTTCTTGAGTAATTTTCAGTTTTACTCTAAATTAGTAGATGAGCCGTAAAATAAGATAACCGGCCACGCAAAGGAGCAAGAATGCAGTGGGAGCATTGAGTTATTGCAAACAAAAAAACCTCAGTGACTTTTTTGCGTACAAGTGGTTATTAATTTGTTATTTACAAATAAATTGTAGCTCAATTTAACATTTCGATGTCTCACAAGCAATTACCATCTCTATTTTTTTATCAGTGTATTTTAATTATTAATATTTTTGTTTTGAAATAAGAATAAATTGGTTAACACATAGTATTTAGAGACTGAATCAATTTTTTGTCTGCTTTGTATTCTATCTTCAGAAAACCAATTTTTCGGTTTTTGCGGTTAAAAAATTAAGAATAGTTTCATACTTGACGCTTCATTGAGTGCGGTTATCTCAATCAAATTGATTTCACAGAAGTTTATGGAGATTTAATGGACAATTTATTTCTTTTTGTTACATGCAACAATGGTTGACATCATAGAGGCGCTGGTAAATTAAACGCAGAACGAACTTTTCAAATTAACTAACTAAGGCTGAACTTGAATATTGTTGGTGTTGAAAAATATTTTTTCTGGAGGTTATTAACACTTTTGGTTCAATAACCAGTTCACGGTGATTACTAAGATTTAGAACATACAGCCAAGGCTGTAATTAACTTTAATTCGAATATTTGTCAAGATAGCACATTAAATGAAATATTTTTTCTCGAATGGTTTATCTGGAATTGGAATTAGTGATAAATTTACACCTACTAGAAACCATTTCAAATCAATTTGGTAGTGGATATACCAAACGTATATTTTTATTCACATTTTTTTTAATCATAAAAAAAGTTATTTATTATTCGACATTATACTGAAGTACTGTTTTATATGTAAATATACATCTACTAATTGAAGTACCTAACATTTTTTTGTAATTTATTGAAAATTATTTTCTACTTTTTAGTTCAATCAAATCATATTTAACAAAGTGATTTGCTAAAGTGTATTCAACTGAAAATTAGAAAATTGAAATTCTGACGATAATTGGGATTGGCGAAAGAATGCGGACTCAATGAGACGCATGCACACTCTTTCATGGTAGGCATCCAGTTTGTGAACGTCTCTCAATTTACGGTAAGAAGATAGGAAGACAATACTAAGAATTAGAACATGTTATATGAAAATAAAAATATACCTTCACTTAATACAAATATTGAACAATATTTATTTTGACGATCCACTCTGTACAGTGCGAGATTTATCTGAAGGTTCGGACATTACAAAGTATTCCGTATGAAATATTGTTTAATACATTTTTTCTCTTCCCTATATTGTAGACAACGCATGTTGAGACCGTTTTGAAAAACAAGAGTAACAATTATCAGTTTTCTCCCATTAAGAAGATAGATCTGTATCCATTATCGGAAAAAGACTTATGAAGAAAAACTGGTAGCGGAAAATCAAATATTTTATTAAATTATTTATTTTGAATTTATAAGAATTTCTAAATGAAATGTCAAATTTGAATAATATAAGTCTTTTATGGAAAATAAGATTCTTATTTTGATAAAAAAAAATAAAGAAAATTATTAATAATGTCTATACACTGTATTATTTATAAGGTGCGACATACGGACTTTATCACCAAATAGCGTTCATACAAAATAATAACAGATTTGGAAAGGTCGTTGAAAAATAAGTTCAAATGCACTTTTAATTTTCTTTAAATCACTCTGGTTTAATGAAAAAGTAGATAGTTATGTTTAAAGAAGTCGAGCTCCATATTCATACCACTTCCGAATACTTTTAACCGTATGTTAAATAGCTACACTGAAAGTTAAACCTGAAGTATGGCGGTTCGATTCTCCGCTGTGGTGAAATTTTTTTCTTTTTGTTTTTAGTTCTTTTTTCGCAATTTTTGAGACAAATAACTTTGGTTTATTTAAAATTGAATGTTTTTTAGACAGAAATTGTGAAAAAAGATCTACTTAAAAACAAAAAAAATCACCACAGTGGCAAATCGAACCGCCATACTTCAGGTTTAACTTTTAAATTTTCTGTGCACCTAACAGTGTAGCTATTTCCCAAACGGTTAAAAGTACCTATTCGAAAGTGGTGTGAATATGGAGTTCGACTTTTTTAAACATACCTATCCATTTTCTCATTAAACCAGAGTGAATTTGAGAAAATTAAAAGTGCATTTCAACTTATTTTATTTAATTCCGCCATCAATTGTGACACTTTAAGTCACTCCTTGACGTTAGGTAACGTTACATTTTTCATAACCCTCATATATCAGTTATGAAAAGTAGTTATGTAGAAACTTTACGTAACTGTTTGAGTTTCAAAGAATAAGGACTATCAAAACTGACAATCATTTCAATTTTTAAACTGACTATTACCCCATTATTTTAATTCAATAGTATTTCAAGATTTATAAACATTGAAAACAACAATATTATTTGAAGTAAGTCAATTTTCTGGGTGAACACTTCACAGTAACAATACTTCTAACACCATTTGAATCCACTTTAATATTACCATTGTAATTGAAGATTTTATGAAATATTATGAAAGCACGGAATTAGATAAAACGTTGTACGTGAACACGTTATGAAGAGAGCGGCATTGTTCAACTAGCCTAATTTGCAGAGCTCGCTAGCGCTCGTTTTGGCAAATAATACGACCTTTCTAGATCTGTTCTTACGATAATTAGTAAAAAAGTTAGCTCGCGTTAGGCAGTTTTGTACAGGAATCTCTATGTCGCATCTTATAAATAACATAGTGTATACCTTTTACATATTTTCAACAGTAATTTCAAACAATATTATAAAGTGTCTATAAGCAGGAGCTTTTAACTATTTGATAATAATGACAATTCAACCAGTCGTTGAGCACTGATTATATTTTAGCTTTAGCGAAACCGTTGAACAAAACGTTGGTTTCTGAATACCATTTAGAGAGTAAAACGGCTGGTTTCATTATAAGCGAACTGTCAAAAATAACGCATGTTCTGAATACGGGTGTTACTGCTTTTTACTCTCAATCAACAACTATTTTATGAAGAAATGTTTCAACAGAAAAAGTTGACAGGATAATAATTGTCCAAGGAATACATAACTCAGGTGAAAATCGAAGTAATTGGTCGTGAATTATGTCCCACACATATGTCGTTTACCCATAACAAATAATTCAAGGGAAATATTTCATACCATTCCAACAATATTTGCAGATAATAAAGCAATCCTTATGTTTCACAGACGCTCTCTATTTGGTTCTAACAGCCTTATTGTAATTTAAGACTTGATGCATTCTCGCCATCTTTTTTAGATGCTAACCTCTCAATATAGCAAACTGAGATAGACTTCATACAAATTACATTACCACTTAAAACTGGGAATACATTTGTTCGCCTTGTAAGGGATGGTTGGCATCTTCATTGGCATTTTTACATGATATTAAGGCGACGTTTTCGACATATAAGGTCGAAACGTCTTGGTGGTATGCTTCTCATGTGACGGAAGCTATTTGAAGAACTGATGTGTGTTTTTGTACACTTTTGTGAGAATTTTTTAAAATTTGTTGCTGGCAACAGCCACCTTCAGCCGTTTTTGCATACACATATCACATAATAACGTGGTTTTAAACATTTGTTTTCCAGGTACTTGTATAAATAGACGCTTATAATGGCAAAAACTATGCTTCATAATTACTGTGACATAAAAAGGCATAATTTGTTGGTAGATAGAACATTATTATGATACGATGTCAGAACACGTTATGTAAAGTATTATATAAAAGTTGTTTGTGTTCTCACGTAATATTAAGTACTTATGTACTTTTATAAAACCTGAGGAATCCAGTGATTCACGTCAAATACAAGATTGTAGTTGATGTTTGAAAATAGTTTATACGTATGAAATTTATTAGATCTCCTTCAATTACTAATACTTGTTCTTGTTAGATTATCCATATTTTTAGATATTTTCTTGTTGGTCTTCCAGTTATATTCCTGTATCCTGTTCTCTTGTACATATCTTTCTTATCCATATCCTTGTTGTTTATTTTGTTCATTATTCAAGAGGTATCAAGAATTATTTGCCTCCGTGTGATTCAGATTTCATGTATGCCAGATTTAAGCAAAAGCATGTGGACACTTGAATTTAAAAGGACCGTCTTTTATTCCACAGAACCCTAAGCGGGAGAGGCGGGCCCCCATTTCGGCATTCTCGTTCAAAATAGCTTGACAAAGATGTTACCATAATGTCAATAAACGTCAAAAAAAAATGGGGAATTTCACCACCTGGTCTGACAACGTCTTGAAGTTTTGCCAACCCGTTAGCTGTAAATTGCCCTGGCTGTTGAGGATCAATTGTATTTACGGCTGGTGAATTATTATTTATTCTGATAAGCAGGAAAGTAACTAGAAACGACATCACCTTTTTTTATCGTAGAAATCCTATATTAGATAAGAGCTATGCGGCATATAAACTAGCAAAATAGTCAGACAATGTAATATATTCAAACTAAATATAAGTGTGAATACTTGGGATAGAATGTCGATTGTAAATTGTTGCAAACAAAAAGACAAATACTATTGAGGGAGAGGTGTAGTAGAGAGCATGATTAGGGGAAGAGAAAGACTCGACATGACATGTGAGAGGTAGGAGTGATAGAAGGAAGAAGATTACGGAGAGTATATGAGGGACCGTCGCCTGTCTTGAAGTATGCTAGGGTAGTGACTTCAAGGCGGAGTAACGGCGAGTTTGAGGTGGGTGTTTGGTTGGTAGGCATTGCCGTGGGGAAGAATCGAATACTGTATGGTTAGTGGTTAGGACCAATTCGTACATGAGTTTCCCATCTCGGCCCGAAAAAAAAATGCTATTGAGAACAAAAAAGGGAGGAAAAGTTACCTTCTTCAGAGACAGAAGGTGAACTAGTGGTAGTATAAACAGATTTCGATGTAAAGTATCCCCAACGGTTCCAGAATTCTCAACTTAGTTCTTTTAGGGAGGTCAATAAATGTTGTTATTTTTTGCGAGATATGATTATTTTTGTTTCTAAATTGTTTTGTGTATTCAAGTGTGCATCGTTAAACCAGAAATCCCAAGAGTAAATCATGAGGAAATTAGAGAAGTTGGATGTTACCCCGAAAATGTTTGACAGTTCCAAGAACCAATCAAATTCCCTTATTTTTTATCTTGAACAATTTCACCCAATCATGTCAACATTACACTGATAACAGACCATTGGCTATTTTCACGTTGCTATGAACACATATTGATTTATTTCGATTTTGAAAATTTTATGATTTGATTTGAAAATTTAATATTTCGAAATGTCACGATTTGGTTGTAGTACTGAGGAAAATATTAATAAACTTATGCTCAAAAACTTTATGACAACTTTCCCAAGCTTGTTGCTTGTAGGCAACAAGCTTTCGAAATCTGTCATACAATTATCAATGTCCTTGGGCTATTACTACTGATTATTTTTTTCACTTTTCAAAATCTGACATTTTGGTGGTTTTAACCAATAGCAATACATTATTTTAGCCAATCATTCAGTATTTTACTGATAATTCTGCTTCCTCATCGATAATACCTTGTTTACATTGGAACGTCAAAATTTTGCTTTGAATTCGTCATTATTGACAACTAAAAGTGCTTCGAAGTTTAATGAGGTTCATACCAGTGCCATTAAAAAGTTATTGTAAAACACGTTTTTATTTGATTAAAAACTATAGCAAATATTTTCTGTTAATAAGTGTGTGAATAACTTGTCGATCTGACAGTTATTAAAAATGTCGGTTACAAGATTTGGAAACAAAAATGATTATTCAAATTCAATCGACCAATTAATGCTCATCAAAGTATTTATTTGCATAAAAAATTATCTTACCGAATAACCATCGAACATTGATAAATTTTTATGATTTCGCCATAATTTCCTCAAGCATGTTGCTTGCTTTAAGGTAACAACACTCCGCCTTCGGCGTCGGGATTTTACCAAGCAACACGCTTTCGGAATTATCGCAAATTATCAATGTTCTTGGTATATTATAGATGTTAATGAACGTAATTGTTTGTTGGTAAGTTCCAACTAGAAGATTAGTAACCAAATTTGACTACAGTTTGCTAAGAAGCTACATATTGCTCTGCATTCAGATGTTTTAGAGCACTACTTAAATTGTGTGTTTTTCTTTATTGACTTGAATCCCATTGAACATCATACTTTCTCCAGAAACTAAGTAGAAGGATATCTTTCAGTTCTCAGTAAACACATAGATATTATATTTTTTTACTTTTTTTTATGATCGAGGTATCTTTTAAATCGAACTATACACTCAAAATTAAATGAAAAGAAGATTGCAACATCCTGTATATTCCCGATACTGTTGATCCATTGATATCGGCGAACAACAGAAAACCCGTTCACAAACCGTTCAGATGAGCCTTAATGTACTGAATTAATGTCGAATTATATTATTGAAATCGACGAGTATGAAATTTAAAAACATTTTTATGTTTCAAAAAAGGCGTTTTTATCATCGTTATTTCCCTGGCCAAAGCCTGAATGAAAACCACTTTCGAAGGTGCAAAATCCAGTAATTTATTCAGAGCAACATTCTACTACTTTAAACTGTATAAATCGTATAATGGATATTGGGAATTATTGATAAGGCAGATTGACAGTACAGATTATATTAAATACATACCGGCATTTAATGAGAGCGAAAATTTCCTTTTCCCTTTTTTCTTTCTTTCTCTCTATATATCTCTGAATGTTACAGTTAATATTGTCGGTCATATAATAAGAATGAAAGTTGAAATATATCGGTTTGAAATTACGGGTTCAACCAAATATAATTTTATTAATAAAAAATATTCTTTAATTGAAATAATTATCTCATTGTCATGAAGCGAAAAAGAGATCGATTCGTCAGAAAACAAAATGACAAAGAAATTAAGGATAGAGCCTAATGGACCGAATGATCTTAACATTGATGGATAGGACATTCTAAGCTTGTATGGCTTCAGGGAGGAGTCCTATAATTCCCGATATGGAACTTTGGAATCGACGAACTGATATGGAGGCTCAAGAAGACAAATCACAATGTCTTTTGTATAAAAGGACGTCTTGGTCAGCATGTCATAGGGTAATTTGAATGCCATTGTCACAGATCACATGAAACATGCTGTAGTGCCCCTTGTTTAATGTTTTAGGTGATTCACAAAATGGTTTAATTAATACTTTTTTAGTTATGTCTATCAACAATTATATAAAAACATTAGTAAGCTTGAATAAATAAGTATGGCTTTGCAATTTAATGAGACAGGTACAATTACATTTATAGCTACTTGAACTACACGTCAGTTGAGCTGACCAAAGTTCAAGTTCAAGTTTTAGGTAAACTGAATAGTGAATATATTTTTAGGAATAAAAAAAGTGTATCAACCAATCATGACAATTTAATAAGTTTTTTAACTACCAACAACCGAACCATTACATGGCGAACCTGCCAAGCGTTTTACCGACCAAAAAGGGCCGGCAGTTGGAATATGAATAAATATGCACAGATATGCAAAAATGGAAAAAGAAGGTATTTTTGGCAATACAGAGAAGTATAATTGGGACTGAAATGGAAATTGAAGACAAAAAAGTGATAAATTTGAATAATATATTTTTGGGGAGGAATTGTGAAAGGCAGTAGGGAAAACGCACAGACATATTTCTTTTCAATATTGAATCAATAAAAATTAAATAAATTATCAAATAATTGGATGAGATAAATAAAACATTTATATCAATGATTATTAGAATTAGAAACGTTTTATATGTCATTTCTTATTCATTTTTTTGTACATTTATTTTATTGTCAAAATCGTTATTTTATACTGATTTTTATTTTTTTTAATTCTTTTCTTATTATTGTAGGTAAGGTTTTACAGGGATGATTTTCCAATGTATCTTTGGAATATTTCGTTTTTTTTAGAATTAATTTATTTTTGTGTAAGTTTTTTTTTTGGGGGATTTTATTTTTCAGATATTTTTTTTATTTTTGAGGAGGGGGATGTTAACTACTAACCCTCATATTTATAATAAGTACCTAGGGGGGCGCCACAAGTACAGCTCCTCTTATTATTTTTATTATTACTATTATTATCATAGCAGGTCGTAACTATCCATCAAAATCCAAACTACTACGCGTTTGAACACACCATTAGATAAATGGTATAAGGGCTGACTCACCCTAAAACCATTCAACAATTATATAGAAACATTGGTAAGCTTGAACTGATATAAATAATATATACAGGGTGGGGCAATCTTCTGACATCGGAGGATTACATTGTTGTGGTGAGAGATAGAACTTCATAGTTTTGTGTGAGCTAATACAGTTACTAAGGGCACATTTTGAAAATACTTTCGATTCTACAGGGTGTTCCAAAACCACGTAGCAGCACAAACTTACATTTTTTTAAATGGAACGTACTATATTTTGTTTAAGAATCGAAAAGATCTCACCGAGAGCGTTACAAAAATATAGCACTCTAATATCTTATAAGGGTGTTTTACAAAGATATGGCCAATTATTAGCAAAAAATACCTCCTCTTTAACACTCTGCAGAACAGTAAATTAAAATAAATCAACAGGTCTTTGTGTTCAAATGTCATACACACATCATTGGCTGTGCTCAGTATTAATTACTTTTTTCATCGGTGGCTTCTTTAATACAGGGTGAAACAAAACGCAAATTTAGCAATATCTCAAAATTTTTAAATGAATCACCCTATGAGTCTTTTTACAATTTGTTAGTACAATTAATAAACTTTCAAACGATGTAGTAAACTTAGGGCATTAGTTAATGGAAAATCGTAGATATTTTATGATAATGGTCAAAAACAATTATTTTACATACACAAATTGAATGGTATTAAATTTTTACATGCAACATCTTGTGAATTTTAACATTTCTAAGGCATGAATCCTAATCGTAATTTTGGATGCATCTAAAATATCTTTGACTTCTACTCTTACCATTAGAGGAAGGAAAGAAGGAATTATGTTGGAAGAAATATTTTTGTTTACTGTAAGTAGGCTAATGTCATTATAGTAGGTACTAATAAATATAAAAGCAGTTTGTAGTCTTTACGAAATAATTACTCAAGTCACCACAAACAGTATATCTTAGTTATGTAAAATGCAAGCTTGTAATTCGTTTTCCAACTTTTTCTATTTTTGAAAAACTAACAATTATGAAAACCAACATTATAAGAACACTCACATTTACATAAATGAACATTGACATTCTATAATAAGTATGGTAGTTTATGCTGTGTTCAAAATGGCGATCATTTACTTCCATACAATTCTTTTCAAAAACGAGGATCTTACTCTTTCCAACATAGCTGGAGTTATTGTGGAAAATGCGTTACGTTTTATACACAAGTTGCTTGATGTATCCCCATAAAAAGAAATCCATCGGTGTGAGATCTGGAGATCGAGGAGGCTACGAAATTGGTCCACCACGTCCTATCCACCTGTCGGTAAAATTTCTGATATACAGATGCTCCATCGCTTGTTGGAACCACAAGTTAACTATTGTGTTTGAATCAACTTCCTAAACACAAACGAAGAATACAGCAATATCTCTTTGACATTTATTAGTAGATACTATTTTGATAGTAGCCCACTTGATATAATCAAAAATATGGCTTGATTATGTTACGCCCATTCTCAAACAAGCCTATAATAACAATTCTTGAAAGTGAAACATGAATAAATATGAAATTTTTGGTAATTCCAGGTAGGTACCTACGGTATTAGCAAATATTTTATTTCATTGATTAGATATTGTAGATGCATCCAAAATTACGATTAAAATATATGCCTTAGAAATGTTAAAATTTACAAGAGGTTGCATGTAAAAATTTAATACCATTTAATTTGTGTATGTAAAATACTTGCTTTGACCATTATCATAAAATATCTACGATTCTCCATTAACTAATGCTCTAAGTTTACTACATCGTTTGAAAGTTTATTAATTGTACTAACAAATTGTAAAAAGACTTATAGGGTGATTCATTTGAAAATTTTGAGATATTGCTTGATTTGCGTTTTGTTTCACCCTGTATTAAAAGAGCCACCGATGAAAAAAGTAATTAATACTGAGCACAGCCAATGATGTGTGTATGACTTTTGAACACAAAGACTTGTTGATTTATTTTAATTTACTGTTCTGCAGAGTGTTGAAGAGGAGGTCTTTTTTGCTAATAATTGGCCATATCTTTGTAAAACACCCTTATAAGATATTAGAGTGCTATATTTTTGTAACGCTCTCGGTGAGATCTTTTCGATTCTTAAACAAAATATAGTACGTTCCATTTAAAAAAATGTAAGTTTGTGCTGCTACGTGGTTTTGGAACACCCTGTAGAATCGAAAGTATTTTCAAAATGTGCCCTTAGTAACTGTATTAGCTCACACAAAACTATGAAGTTCTATCTCTCACCACAACAATGTATTCCTCCGATGTCAGAAGATTGCCCCACCCTGTATATAGCCTTGCATTTTGATAAGATATGTTTGATAATAATGTTTTTGGAAACATTTTCATAGTATTACAACAAAATTTTGTGATATGAAAAGGTATTTGATCTTATTTGACTTAAAGTAAAGCTTGAATTCTTGTTTTATTTAGTGACGCTGTTCTCGCAATTATGCAAATGATACAGTTGATATATTTTTGTTTGCTGTGACGATCTCAGCAGGAACTAGAATTTAACATAATTAATAACAACGATATGTGCGATAAATTAAAATATTCATATGAAAAAGTATAACGACGTGATAACCGTAACACTCATTTTATAAACTTGCGTAATTACATGCTTTTTGCATTTAATTTACGTATTCATCGTCGTTTGAATTCCACGTTTTTATAGTCGATTACTCATGTGTTGATTTTATTTAGACAGATTCAATTATATATATTCAAAGTTGATCGATTTAAAATTATTCAAGATTATTGAGACTGTAAATGCCAATACATTTTTCAATAAAGTTGGATATTTTATCATTTGTGTTTGTGTCAATTTCTTTCCCTAACTTATCCCTTCCAAGAGTGGGATTTCGGTGATTTCCTTAGGTTATCAATTTCCTTTAGTTACGACGTATTGATAAGTGAATATACCCGTTGACGACGTGATATGATCGTTTTGGTGTTTCATCCTGCCATATTGTGATCATTTCCATAGTAACGGGCAAGCTCAATGAAATGTCAGTTAATTCTTGAAAATGCAGATCTTTGGTTTGATTTCAAGTGGTGAAATTGATCTAGAAATCGAAAATTTAACACCAGAAAATACTACAAAAACGCATAATTATGTTTGGAAGCAGTTTACGGTGGTTTGTGAACATTGAAATTACAAACTTTCTGCTGATGTTTCGAATGAAAAAGAAGCAGATATTATTAGGAAGGACATTCAATATGAAACGTGCAGACGGAAAGAAATATAAAGAAAGTACAGTGAAAACCATTCGGAATAATTCAGCTAACTGTTACCGAAAAAGTTGCATGAAGAATTCGAAAGAGAAATAAATTCATTTAAAGATGTAATTTTTAAGAATGCAAGAAAGGCTCGTGCAGCCAAGAGAGAGAAATTACAAGCAATTCTCGACAGAAAAAAAGGGAGCTCAGTCGCTCTTAACGAGAAAGATTTAAACCAAAACTATATTAAGTTTTGATGAAAATAAATCAGATGGTTTGCAAAAAAATTTTTATCAAATTTGTGCTGTGGAATTGGCATGGCGTGGTAATGAAGCAGCCTTTTGCTTAACCGACTATTTCAAAAAGAAATTCGACAATTATGGTCAAACTAAGTGACGTAGTATCGAATACAATCCAATGTTCTCAAAAACATCACAAGGTGGAGAACAACGCACCAATGATTCTAAATGGTTGGCTCCGAGTTGAGAGTTTGCGAATAAGTGCCCAGTACGTCTCTTGGAAAAACTGTAGAGCAAAAGAACGCCAAATATCACAACCAAATTTTTTTAAATGGCATCACGTTGACAAACTTTCAATGTTTTTAATCCTAGTGCTGTGGAATTTTTAATCTTGGATGTGTGCGTTTGAACAAGAAACAGTTAAATGTAAAAACAAAAGTATTCCCATCAAAAAAGTCTGGGATATATTAACTTAAATGTTCAGAATATAATGCCTATATTGGCCAAACAATTCGAAATTTTGGAATTAGACACAATGAACACCTACGAGCTAAAATAACTAAATTTTGACGTTACTAACTGTCGATGTTACGAATTGTTTCCGTTACGTATTGACAGCATTACGAATTATCCGTTACCATTTGTGAGGTTACGAACTGTCGCGTTACGGAATGTCTTGTCACCGGTCTATTGATTCAACTTCTATTTTTGCAATTTAATACTAAAACATTCTTGGTAATATGAAAATAGTCTCTGTTTATCCTATAACAAAATTTTCAGCATTACCTTTGTATAATAAGGTAAAAGTAAAACCATCAATAATTTTATCAACATCAAAATTCCTTACCGTGTTCACAAAAACCGGTAGTTTACTTACCACAGTTTGTTGACCATATTGTAAAAGTACTTACAGTTTTCAGAATTGCGAAAACGGCGGTGAGTGATAGATATCACTTCGTGTTCTCTCATTGCTATTCAAATAGAATCGCTTCTATGCACGCTGTATATCAATCAGAACTTTTTTTAGGACATTCATGGAATATATTAGAAGTTTTGAGATCTCACAGTGTTTCGAAATACTTGGAAATGTCTCGAACTAAGTGATGGAGGTATGATATCATTATTTGAAATGGTTGTGGGATTGTATTTCACGATTTCCTGGATTAACTTTATTTGTTGTTGTTTAACATCGAATAATATTCGAGAAAGCATTTCCTACAAGATAGAATTCGACAAGATTAAAGCGAGCCCGTGAAAACGGTGAATGTTATTTTTAAAATGCAGAAAACGATTAAATTTGAGTAAAAGATTCATCAGAATTTATTCATACGAATATCTAACGGTGCTATGTCTGAAAGATTGATTAATTTGGACAACTGGTCAAGGTTTCAAGTCCTCGACAGCTCATCCTTTTGGCTGAAATGTGTATTTAAAGAGATTTGTTGATCTTCTCAGGCAACATTTTGTTCACAAGATACTTTATGAAGTGCACTAGACCCAGAGATGTATATCTACAGTTATCAATGCTTCGTATTAGAAGACAATGTCTTCTCTTCCATGTACAATCGGAAAAAAGGTTCATGCCTAAATATGAGAATTGTATACTTATGTTTCCTTAGGGTGGTGTAATCGATTACAAACCCCGTAGGTTTTTTTATTTAATCCCCACTTAGATTTAATAATCCGTTGGCCATATACTCCAAGGGTTTTTTTTTATCAAGAGTTCCGCTTCCGTCTAGCCATAAGGTTTCAGTAGGCTTCGTTACACTCTCGTACTGCAGTTCTGATATACCAACAAGAATAAGTGCAAGGTCAAGTTTATTGATCTTTTGCATCGCATTTTGTCAGGATAAGTTTGGTCATTTCTGTCTCTTTACCGTGACATCTGCAGGAGCTTATCCGCGGTAAAGTTGGTAAGCTTATTCCCGCTAATCCAGAGTAGTCTTTCAGTTTTGTGTTCGGTTTTTCAATGGAGGACATGAAGGTTTTCATGGGGCACATGAGAGAGTTTTTATTCCATTTCTTCTTGTGTTTTGAATGTATATTGAATTCTTCTTGTCCCATAGGTTCACAAGAGCCTTTAGCAACGCCTATACGTTGCGCAGCATCCTCACCGTGAATGTCATTTCCAGTTCTTTCCTTGGTGTTGGATCCGTCTGAATACCAGATCCTCTCACTGGGTTTGCCTTTGAAGTTGTCATTTGTTAAGCTTCGTCTGCATAATAACGTCGAAGTTAATGTTGAAAAAGTCCTTAGAAGTCATCTGGTCCGTTCCATTTCCCAAACGGCTTAAAAAGTTTTGTATTTGATGGGGAAGTCAAAATAATGCTGCTACTAAATTTTAATCAATGAATAACAAGACAATGTAATGCAATAATAACTTCAATTTCCCTTGTCCCCATTACAACCTTATTTCATGGGCAGATACTCTATTTTTTATTGGTACTTGCTACCACAATCTCATAATAACTCATTTAAATATCTTGTTTTATCAGTTTGTGTTCGTTATCGAAATTTTCTACCGCTTTTGTGCGACATCCAAAGTACATTTAATGTGTAGGTACCATCTAAGGCCACAATTGAGCAGGAATTTTATGGTTCTTCAACATTGAACGGTGTATTACATGAATTGATTAAGATACTTTACGCAGCAGGTTGTGACTATACCAGTGTACCAAACTATAAAGTTTATATACATTTTTGGAATGAAATGATCTAGTTAAGTATAGTAATTTGGAGATAATACACATCTAGTTAATTCAAATAATATTAGGTGATAATAAACAGTTTATTCAGTTGAAAATTGAATTAATGGGCACTGCATACCAATAGAGGCATACATTTAAAAACTCTATTAAGATAATAACAGATTTTTCGAATTGTATACAGTGATTAGATACTTCCGGTTTTTGGAAATAATGAGTTCGCTAACAGGAAATTATCTTCGTACACACTGTGTACAGTCATTAAAGCATTAAATAAATTAAAGTTCTTTTTTCCACTGAAAACAATTTTTCTCCTAATAATACCACCTGAATTCAGCTGGTTGTATTTATTAGCAAATATTTGAAAATGAAAACATTTTCAGATGAAATATTTATTCTTCACTCGTGCGGTTACCCAGTGCCTAATCCCCAGCCAAAAATATCGCCGATTTGAATTTCGCCAGCAATGGAAACTTTTTTGGTCACACTTTCTTCTTGCAGTCTTACATCTACCAAGTTCTGGTAGGTCTAATATATCTTCTCCGGCATTAACAAGAAAATTTGACGAAGATCTTTTGCCATATTAGAGTTTTAAAGTGAGAGATACTCAGCTATTTTTTGAAGTATTTTAGAGATGGAATGACTATAGTGTATGTGGACATAATTCTAGGACTTGGATCAATGACGTTTCATCGCTTGTCCAGATTGTTCATTTCAAATCAGTTCCAGTTCCTTGGTTAAAGTAGATCATTTGTTAATTTATCGAGAAAGACAAGGAAAATGATTAAAGGAGCTATACAGAGGGGAAAGAGTGAATGGAATGGTTATTTTTTCAGCTGTTATGGAATATAAATTGAGAAATTGATAAACAACTAGACATGCGCAGTCTTTTCAATCGGTTGTCGTGTTTCAGTTTTTGCTTGCATGAATCCGGCTTTAGTCCAGCGCAGTTACCTACTTCACTAGTTTATAAGTACCTACTAATATTTTAACTCGTAAACAATCATACTTTGTAGGTATACATAGATCGAAAAATTTAAATACTTTGTATATAGTGAAGAGAAACTAATTAATATTTTTTTGAATTTGTATCTTTACAGTACAGATAATTTACATCTCATTAATATCTATGTTTTATTGAAAAAAAAAACTAGATGACTCTTGCCTAATGATTAGAACTAATTGAAGCGTAAATTAGTTCTTTAATATAAAGTAAGTGGTACTTAAACTTTAATTGGTAGTAAAACGACCTGATCTATAAGCCTATACACTACCAAAAATCAAATATAATATAAAACAAGGTAAATAAAATTACTTTCAAAAAAGTAAATTACCTTTGTTACTGTTGATTGCTTTTTAAAATACCTCTTTTTAATGTTTATGTAAAAACGGTTATACAAGCTAGGTAGCTCGTTCCAAATGCTTTATAATCCTGAGCCAATTTAACCGATAACAAAGTGAATAACTCAGAAATTTCACCAGTAATTAGTCGAAGCAGACAAAGCCAAGAAAAGGGAGGTGAAAAAAAATAAATGAAGCCAATAGGAGAATAAATAGACAAATGCAAAAAACGTAAATTACGAAAAATAGAATGCCATTATACTAAGCAAATGGCGTATTCTGGTTTGCTTCATCATCATCAGAATGTTCCTCACATTTTCTGTCCTTCTTTTACACTGTTATTACACCTTCTCCTCATTTCTCTGTCACGTTTTTGCTACTTTTTTGTCTCTTCGTCTTGCAAATGTTTGTAACCTCTCAGTTCTTCAAATGATTCTAGAAAGTCATCAGTCTGTTTTTTCACATACTAGCTAGTAAATGGATGGAGTGCATACAGTGCGTACAGGTGTAAAGCTGTTCTGATGCGATCACCAAATTGTAAATTAGCAGATTTTAATTTCAACCAGATTAGTCTTCTATCTACAAAGTTTTTGTAGTTTTTGTCGGTTTTTGTCGGTTTTTGTCAGTTTTTGTCAGTTTTTGTCAGTTTTTGTCAGTTTTTGTTAGTTTTTGTTAGTTTTTGTTAGTTTTTGAATCTTTTGTATGTATTTGAATCTTTTGTGACAAGCTACAATCGAAAATTTATTTATTTAATCTTTAATCTCAAAACTGTAAAATCAAATAGAGCTCTGCTCAATAAAACTGTCCACAAGCTTTTGCTTAAATTGAATATAAATAGAAATTAATTATTTTTATTATGATTTCGGCACCAGAAGTTTTGTGATACCAGTTTGAGATGGGTTTGGCTGGAAGGCATTTCATGCCACGACATGTGGTCTGTGGCCACCATAACTACATACAGCCCTGTATAGACAGATTTTATTAGTAAGTTGGCTTTTCAACAAACGAATTTTATGTAAGCGGCTACAAACCGTTTAAAAAAATGCCCACAACCCAAACCCGATACGATACTTTCGTTTTCTTTTTTTGTACAGTCTAAAAAAGAGAACGGTATAGCCTATCAATTAAAACCATTGTAAAAGCTGACGTTGATTATTAAAGGATCTCTGATCGAATTCAAGTCTCTGAGATAAAACCACATATCATTAATTATCGAGGACTTATTTTCGAGGATTATTGAGGTGGTGATGAGGGACCAAAGAATTCGGTGACAGATCCGATAAAGCTTAGAATCGGCGGCGGTTTAAGGTCGTTAGAGCAGGTATAATGCGCGAGGGACGACGGTGAAAAAAAAACCCGCACTTAATTAATGAACATTAACTACTATGTATTTACATGTGATAAAGTTTTATTCAAATATTATCTAACAAAATTGTTTGTGCGGAAATCTAATAATAGAAAGAGGGATCCTCTGTATACAGGGATATATCAAAGAGAAGCTCAACTTTCACTCATATTATGAAGTGCTGTATATAAGAGATGTTAACAGCATTGTCATTTTCTATATTTAAAGATTATCTCAATGTCTGAACGCGATAAACTCCTAAATAATTAAACTAGTTTTCGTACATTTTTCACCAGTGGACAAAGTTATTCAAAAGGAAGATTTAGGTATATAGTAATTTTAGTACTGTCTTGGATTTCATGATCTTATTTATAATTGAGCGTAGTAATCCATCCTAGGTTAGGTTAGGTTCTATGAAAGTGGGGCCTTCTCGCCACCTCCTCTGCAACCTTCGTTGGGTCTGTTGTCTGTTGTAGACAGTTATATAACATCTTAGATTTTATCCTGCTTTAGCTCAGTGCTTTAACAGCAGCCTGGCTATCTGACAGGATGTGTAAGTTCTTTTTTACAACAGGTTGATTCATCAGCTCTCTTGCAGCCAGTTCAATGGCATAACTTCAGCCTGAAAGACGATAGCGTACCTGCCCAGATTAGCTGTGATTTACACTCTAGGTTTCCTGTTGAAGACCGCCGCTCCAGACCCGTTTACGGTTTTGGATCCGTCAGTGTAAATCACGTAGTTCATTTTTAGGAAGGAGATTTCTTCGCTATCCCATTGGTCTCTCTCCCATTGGAATGAGGACCTTAAAGGGCTTGTCCACGTGAACTTTTGTGACAGAAAGATCCGAGGGCATCCCAAGAATGTGGTGATTTTGTATTTCCTTCATCAATCCTGAGTGATCCCTCAGTCTCTCCATTCATTTGCCTCTTCACTGATAGCATTATATGAGCCGCTCTCCTGGCTTCCAACTCCAAGTAAATGTGGAGAGGAGTTAGTTGCAGGAGGGCTTCCATATCCGCCGTTGGTATGGATGACATTGCTCCGGTAATAGCCAGGCATGCTGTTCGCTGCAAACCTTGCAACTTTGCTTTAGCTGTCTTTTGCAGACCCTTTGCATCCTAGCTTTTTCCTTTATCTTTATACATATCCGCTTTAATGTTACTGCCTTTTCATTTTTTAAACTTTTGTCTGCTATTAAAGCTTCTACGACATTTCATAATTCATTGAAGTTAAAATTAGGCGGATCATCTTTTTCCTTTTCCTTTTTTTCAGCTTCAGTTTCTCTTAATTTTCTTGCTTGCCGCAACGGGTTGCAACGTTAAGAAAGCGCTGAATTGTCAAAAGCGATAAGTGCGAAACGCCAGTCCTGTGCTAATATCGTACTATAACAATTTGTAGAGTATCGTATAAAGAACAGGTAGAATTTTTCAGTTTCGACTTTCAAAAATTAATAACTTCTTAGAGCTCTTTCATGCAGGCGTCTTTTTTAGTTTCATTTTATGCAGGCGTTTCCGAGAACGTTTTCTAGGTGTTAATTGTATTCGCACATTTGACAGTGGCGCATGTACCTATACATTGTGTTATTTATAAGATGCGACATAGGGATTCCTGTACAAAACTGTCAAACGCTTACTTTTTCACCGAATACCGTTAATGAAAAATAATAACAGATTTGGAAAGGTCGTTGGAAAATAAGCTCAAATGCACTCTTAATTCTCTCAAATTTGCTCTGTATTAATAAAAAAATGGATAGTTATGTTTGAAAAAGTTGAATTCCATTTTTATACCACTTTTGAATACTTTAACCTCGTAGGGAATAGCTTGAAGGGTGAGTTAAAGTTGAACCTGAAGTTTGGCGGTTCGATTCACCGCTTTGGTGAAATTTTTTTCTTTTCGTTTTCAGTTCTTTTTTTAACAATTTTTGTCTTAAAAACATTGATTTCAAAATCAAGCTAAGATATTTGTTTCAAAAAGTTATTAAATGCTCAAATTGTTCTTCGATTGCTGCTAAACGATCATAAAAGTTCCGCCCGAGGTTCCGCCGTACATTATTGATAATAGTATATTATTAAACGAGCAATTTATGATAGCCATTATTCACGCTGGGTGACGTTTGCGTCCCGAGCCGCAGGCGAGGGGCGCAAGTCACCCGAGTGAATATTGGCCATAAATTGCGAGTAGAATACTATACTTTGTCCACGACCCTTGATTTCTTTATTAAATAAAAGTCAACTAACCTCCAGTTCATGAAGTTATAATATGTAGATTTCCGATTTTTCTTGCAGCAGTCCTATAGTCGTTAATTTCGCCGCTTTTTTATTTCAGTTTGTGTAGAAGAACGTTAATTTCCACTATTCGAATTCAATGAATTCATCTTTGCAGTAATATAGCAAGTTCATAACAATTTGGTATTACTAACGTCAAAATTAAATAATTTGACATATATAGAGATGGGCGATACTGTTTAAAGTATCAATACAACGTACCGTTATAAATATATTGTTTTGAAATACTTAATATTAGAAAATATCGTTATGAAAAGTATCAATACTAAAGATTTCGATATTTTATCGATACGATATAGTTCAGAAACAAATTTCCTGAACAAAATACACAGATTTAAAAGTTTATTTTATATTGTACCCCCATCTCTAGTCGTGAATTATGAACCATAATACACTCCAGTGTATTATGAACCATAATTCACTCTGGTAGATATATGGGTACCATATACCTTTAGTTAGGAGGTAAAATATCGACTTATTATTAGGTGGTCGTGGACAAATAAATAAATGATTTGAACAAATAACTTTGTTTTTTACAATATAGAAATAATTTTTCAGGGAAATGAATCCAATTGTTATGTACTATTTGTATCGAAAAAATACAAATAAACAGAAAGAAGATTCTGACGATGATATTTAAAATATCGAAATAATTATCGATTTTAAATTTTCAAATATTTCTTATTCAAGTTAATTAGAAACTTTCAGTTCAAATATTTATAAACTAAGATAATACAACAAACCACATGATTTTTATAGATCAGAAATTCATTCGACATGATGTAAGTAAAAAAGAAAACGCCGATTCACCCACACTTTCCTCAGCCATTGTAATTCTTTGCCCGAAAAAGGAAATGTTGGTATCATTCCCTACTATTCGATTCGGTCTATTCAAATGAATATCGTAACGATGAGTTAATTTGTGATACATTGTATAG
>CAJUYG010000351.1:154195-165276 GCA_910591675.1 Galerucella calmariensis | reverse complement strand
TCAAATGAATATCGTAACGATGAGTTAATTTGTGATACATTGTATAGTGACACAAATGGAAGTTATACACACGCACACAAACATACACACACACGTAATGATCAGCTGCATTTGGGAAGACACATCTGCTTGGTCATCGGGTCACTAAAAATAAAAAAATTAACAATGACATTAAGAAATTATTCCAATTGACTGTAAGCTCTTCGGAACATGTTGATTCTTCCATTAAAAATTATTAAGTAATTTAATTTCCTATTGAGTTCAGTTTGTGACATTTCAGTGACTAATTACGTAGAGTGAATCTTGACTTGAAAAAAAGAATAGAATGAGTTTTTTTAACTGAAATATAATGATTCAGTCAAGCCATTTTATTGAAGTAATACAAATCCACTACCCAATTCATAAATCAAGCTCACCAACATTCACACAAGAAGTCAAGGTCGAAGTCCTTGATGAATTTGATTCTGATTTGTCATATTCCTGGTGATACACATTTCATCAGAGATAGTTTTGTTAATTATCATATTACACCATCCAACTACAAACTGATATCCCAACCAGAATTTTCATCAGATTTAGCCCCTTGATAAGCAAATTTGGGTTTGTTTTTCACATTAAGCTCGACGGTGGAAACGGCTTCCATTTAAAATAATGAAGCCTACATGTGTCATGGGCTACCGATATATAAGAAAATGGCTGGGAGACGAGAGATTTACTTTTCTCCATTTTCGATAAAATTCATGAAATAATCTGGTTGAAAAAAACATTAAACAACTTTTAACACAATTGTTTTTCAAAATATTCTCTATGAAGAGAAATGCATTTTCGCATTTTGGAACCAATTCTGTAAGCAGTTATTCAACTCTCTTGTTGGTAAATTGAAAATAGAGTTTATGAAGGCGTTGATTGGATCTTCTTTTAATACCCTCTACAATTCTAGTGGAAACACGATATTTTGACGGCACTCGTTGTTTCATGTTTTTGTTGAAAAATTGGCCTATGTTGTAGAAGATAACATGTGACAACTTTCATAAAAGTTGAAACAGTTACATTATATTTTGAATAATGTTTTCAGTACAATAGATTTAGGAGTGCATTCTTTTTCGAAATGTTCCTGTAGTTAATAATGACCCATAAAAATGTAATTACTTGAAAATAGAATATAGATTGAAATAAAATGGAAAACTTAAAAAGCAGCTTACCCAACTAATGGAAAATGAATGGATTAAAATAGTGTCTTACCTGAAATAAAAAAGAAAATTTACATTTCATTAAAACAATTCAACAATTCCAGTCACAATTGAACAAATTCCAATAATAAATGTATAAATATACGTGGAGGGGGGTTAAAATAAGTTCAAACTTTATGTGGAGGAATTGTAGATAGTGTACACCAAGATACCACCAGAGCTGTTTCAACATTTGAGTAAATAGATAGATAGATAGATAGTTTTATTGCGCCTAAGATACATCTTTCCACAAGGGTGCGGTACATAAATTAGGTACAATAAGTATACGTAAGTATAAGGTACAAAGGTATTGTGGAATATAATAGGACTAAAGGAACTGTTAGTCTTTGAAACTCAAAATAAGAAAGTGTGCACCTCAGTATACATATTCATACATATTCAAATTTCCATTAGTCATGAAACACACTGTATATCTCTAGGAGAGTCAGCATTTCCTTTTACCAATGACTGCAGAATTTCATTAATACCAGAAGCAAAGATTCCATCTAATCAATCTATTTACAGTTTTCGCATAATCCTTCACGAATAACTATTTCTTGTAGATGAAAAGAAATAAAGAATGAGTATATTTCATCACATCTACGTGAGAAAACTGTGAGTCAGTGGTCGGTCTGCAATATTTATGTTCCTCTACATTCCCGCAATGGCGCTAAGGTTAAATGTGTCAAAGAACTACGCAATGAATACGTAAAGATGTCCTCGTATAGAAAATTTAAATTGTCGCCGACTATTCGAAGGCAAAGTTGATGTATTGATGGATTTGTCACAAGTTCTAGACGAGGGCATGCTTTCAATTATGAAACTCTTGCTACATTCATCTACCAAATATGGAATCGATAGGAAACTCGTACAGTAGACTCAGTTACTATATAGACCAGTGTTGAGAAAAACGAAATTTTATATCTTCGTAACAATATTGAAAAAAATTGAATAACATTCATTCAATTTGTTGATAATAGAAACCATAGGCAGCGTTATGATTGAATAAAACTATTTAGAATAGGGAGTGGTATCTTTAGTATACGTTTTATTACCATTAAAAAATTACAAGAATTTAATAGGTAGATAGACACAACCAAACTTATATGGAATTATATGGAATCACTCAGTATTTGTGACTAAAATATTTTGTAGGGAAAAAACTGGGTATGATAGTCGAAGTTAAGGTTTTTTGCTGTTAATGAGCATGATAACCTAAAATAAACGACTGCACATTAATTATAATCTTCCAAATTTTGTGTTAAGTGATAAAATCACGTTACTCCTGTAATTTTATTTCGGTCCAAAGGTTATAATAATGCCTTATGTTGGACTAACAGTTGTGCAGAGGGGAAAAATTGTTGCTCCCATTGAACAAGGAATGCCCCAAAGAGACGTAGCAGAGGTAGTAGGCATTACCCAGGGTGTTGTATCAAAAACGTTATTTAAGGTATTTGGAACTTGGATCTGTCAAAAATAGGGCTAGACAAAGTCGTCAAAGAGTAACAACTGAACAACAGGACCGCTTTGTGTGCCAAATTGCTAGAAGAAATCCAAATGTTTCTCATCCTGAGCTGAAACGACAACTTCTAGAAGCTACAGGTGTGAATGACTTTGTGCTCGAGGGTTGTACAGCAGGAGACAGATACGGGTTCCAGAGTTGTCCAGGCAAAACAAAACTGACCGGCTAAATTGGTGCCGTCAACACCAAAACTGGACGTTGAAAAAAAGTACAGTAAATCCAGAAAGTTGTTAGGGCTGTTCAAATTTGTGTGCTTTTTTGGAAAAAGGTTTAGGGCCAGAACATGCAGAGAATGATTTATGTAATTGTATTTAGTATTTGGTACACGTAATAACCATTACCTAGAAACTCCATCTAAAGCATCTCCAAAAGGATAATGCAGGTCCCGCTTACAAAAAAATTTCAAAACTTGTCGTTCCTAAAAACAACACCCTGTATATAGATTTTCTCAAAATTTAAAAAAAATCTATATACAGGGTGTTGTTTTTGGGAAAGACGAGTTTAGAAATTTTTTGTTAAGCCGGACCTCCATTATCTTTTTGGAAATGCTTTTGATGGAGTTTCTAGGTAATGGTCATTACGTGTACCAAATTTCAAAATAATATACAGGGTAACTCGGAAGTTATAAGGCTCGAAAGAAATAGGATAAATTTATAAAACACCCTGTATCTCGGTTATAAAGTGCAGAAGACACATTTATGAATACAGGTTTTTGTAAGCACCATCTACAGTTAAAGTTAGGCCCTTTCCCAATGAAACACCCTGTATAACAAAACCTTCTATTATATTCTTGTGTAACTATGAAAATACTATGAAAAATAATAGAATAGAATCGATTTAATATTTATTATCCGTTGTTGTTACCATGGTACTATTTCACTTAAAACCTGGAACTCGGTCTAACGTTACAATATTCATTTTCCCAATAAGGAGTCGATAGAAAACTTGAACTCGTAGTAACTACGTAAACCTACCGTTCTCTCTTGATTTATTAATAATTTGTTTTGATATATTTCAGAAAGCAAACAGTTGTTGGTAAATTAATAGCAATTAACGTCTTTGAAAAGAACGTTGAGTGAGTCATATTCAAGATATAAATAAAAGTAGTTTCTTGGTAGTACAATACGGTGAGTTGTATTCAGTATTGAACTGGAGAAAAAAAGCATTAGGAATTGAATTATTACTTCGTGAGAACAGTTTCCATCCCCCATGCCTATTTTCTTTATAGCTCTTCCACTTTCAGTAAAGTATCTGCGCTTATGTGAGTTAAAGTATGTATTCTGACTATCACTTTAAAGGCCATGTGTTGACTAATTGGAAGTTAAAAAGTGAATTGTTTCTTAAAATACCAATTAACTGTTCTTTAACCCCTTTGCTGTGGAATACCTTGATTTCACTAACTGATACTCTGCTACGTGCGGAAAATCTAATTTTTAGATGGTAAAGACCGTAAAGATTGCAAACACGTATAGTCTGTACAGAAAGTACGAGGAGTAATAAACCCTAATTAAGTATGCAAAACCTTTACAGGGAGAACCATGAAATTTTTGATAAATCTCTTACTTTAAATTACATTTCTTCCGTAAATCTAAAAACCAGGTAGATCGACCCTGTATTTGTTTCAGTTGTAGCAAAATTTAGGGTTTCTTCATTGTTAAAGGATTAGCAGATAAGCAATAACGCAATGCAGTGGTGTGTATTTTGGGAAAAAAATACGTTTTAAATTATAATATAATAAAAAATGAAAAGAAATAATTATTGGAATACATTTATTACTTACATTTTATTCTATATCCGACTCGGAAGAGGAAGAATCGTTGTTGACATTAATAATAATAGGGTCGATTAAATCATCACAAATATTGTCAATTTTCAACATATTTGCCTCTACTTTGATAACATGCTCGATACAGTTTGTTCAATTTTCCTTACTAACATGACTTACAGCACTCTCAAACAATTTCACAACATCGTTTATTTTAAAAGTAGTATTTTTTTTCCAACTTCCCCCTTTACCTGAGCCCATATTAATTCTATGGGATTAAGTTCACAATGATATGGGGGAAGTCGAAGAACTGATATACCACGAGAAGAAGCCATTTCTTCTACAATGTAGGTTTTGTATTTATTCTTGTTCATTTTTGCAATTCTGTAAAGTTCTTTCCTTAGTGGATCTTTTGGATACTTAATATTTTTTGAAATAAGCCACTCCAAAAGCTCTGCTTTACGCCAACGACTTGTGGGCAATGCTTCTCGTAACCGTGAATGGTAACTTGCGTTGTCCATAACAATAACAGCCCCTTTTGGAATCAGATCCAACATTTGAACAAACCATTCCTCGAAGACATCCCCATTCATATCTTCGTGATAGTCCCCCGTGCGTTTTGAAATAAAAGTTAATAATCCACCATCAACAAAACCTTCAGAACTTCCAACATGGACAATGATAAGTTTTTTTCCTTTTCCAGATGGTGGCTGCAAACCTAACGACAAACCTTCCACGATTGCCTGCCTTCCGCTTTTAATGTTTTCATCTTGCCAAGATTTGGAAACTGTATATCCAGCATTTATACACACATATATACAAAAATATATAAAATAATTATTGTTACAGATTGGTTTGTTTTCTATTATGAATAAACTGTGTTGCCTTTCTTTATCAAACTTACTAAAATGTATGTACCTCTATCACTTTTTTTCATTAAAATTAGTACATCCCGTTACCTCTGACCTAAATCGTATATTCTTTAGCATAGCTGCAACTCATTCGTTCAATACAAAATGTACCTTACGGTATACCCTCTTAAAATATATTTTGGTACGTCTATGAAATCTACGTAAATGAATGATTTATTACATACTCCTCGTACTTTCTGTACAGACTATAAGAATGCGCATGAAAAAGAAATGATCCATCATGAGTCGGTATATCAAAGAAATTTTGTTTGGACAACTATTTGTTCTTTACTTCCTTTTCATATTTTTTCAGTGAGACTTAAAATATTTATTGCTCTCCCTTTCTTCTACTTAGTTCCTAATGCCTCAGAGACCAGTGGTTGCCTAGACCTAGACTAAAACCCGTCATTTAATTTTTCGGATATCTGCTGGCTAAAAGGCTAATTTACATGGGGATAGTAGCTAAGGCAAGTAACTTAAGCCAGTCACCAAATTTAGCTACTATTTAGCTACTCCAAGCAGCGGCTCCGTGAGTGATAATTGGTCTTACTATAGAAGTGTAGATCCAGCTCAGGTTTTTTGTCTAGAACCCCAATTTCTTCCTACCACTTCCCTGTCCACCATTAGAGCTATTTTTGCTCTGTTTACAATCTTCCATTCGTGTTTTTTCCTTATTAGCTCACTGTTTCAGTTTCTTTATCCCACTTCTATTGCCCCTTGGATTGTATTATTGAATATTTATGTCGCATTTCTGACACAGATAACACTTTTTTCCACATTTATTCATTCATACTTTGTACCATATTATCCACCTACTTCCATTCGAGAAGCTTCGTGTATTCTATAAAAGCCACCAGCTTATCTGGAGGAATCTTCAGTAGTTGTGTCCTTGTGAGTTCTCACAGAAGCAGAGTATGTGAGAAGGTGTTTGATCGTGGAGTTCACATTTTCTGCACATATATTCACTAACTTTGCCCATCCTGTGCAGATGCTTCCTTAGGGTACAGTGTTCAGTCACCAGGTCGATAACTATCTTCAGTTGGATGAGACTTCCTTGTGTAACTTATTCAGTAGACTCTTAGTATGGAGGTGTCCTTGTGTCAGCATCCATTTGAGTTGGTGTTCCTTAACAAACCAGTTCCGCCTTTATATTTTTGTAAAAAGCATTAATGTTCCCCCACTTTTTCCCAAATGAAATTCCTTCTTTAGAAGTTTGAAAATTGTACTGCCAGTAGGTATATCAACATATGAAATATCTATCGGAAATCATTAAAGTTGTAATACTAAGCACAAGGAACATAAAGATTTATAAACTTATATAAAGACGTCAGTATAAATGAACATAAAATCAGTTTACCGTGTATCTCATCGCGAAATCTTCTACTTCAACGCCCTTCGGTACGTTCCTACATGATTTTCTTATCTGACGCGTATCTCATACTTCAATTATTATAATTCTACAACCCTACAAGTTTAAACGTTATGTATACTCACGATCTCATCTACTACATCCTACGATGTTGATACAGTGTGTGCTGTATCGTCTGCCTCGATGCATGTTGGAGAGAGAGACTTTTTTTTTCAAAATTACTCAACTTTAAAGTAATTCTTATCGCGAGCTGAAGAAGTGAATTAATAAAGTGAAGTGAAATAGTATAATAAATACAGTGTGGAGCAGCCAAATGGAATAAACTCGATAACGAGCAAAAGAGGGCGTGTGGACAAGTCGATTTGTAAATTTAAATGCGCAAAAAAAAATTTGGGCAGGAACTGTTGAAAATCATATCGTAGTTCCCTTTTTCATTGGTGACAACTTGAATAGAGAATAGAGAACTGGTCCAAAATAATGTCGTAAATCATGATCTAGCAAACTCATAATTTCCAGCCAATACTATATGGTTTCAGTATGATGGAGCACCGCCCCATTACCGAATCAATTTCCGGCAGTATGATCTCCTGATCTGACGCCATCAGACTATTTTTTGTGGGGATATGTCAAAAGTATTGTATAGGTACAAAACTAAGTCAGCGTCGAGTAGACAAACACGTGGTCTGTTGTTTACACGTATACTGTTGTTTTTATTTGTTAATTTTATATAAAAACACGAAGATCGTGTTATGCGGCACTCTAAACAACAAATCCAGATATCCAAAACTAATACTTGCAAAGTATTTTAAGGTTATTTCCAACTTGATTCTACACGAAACCGACTGTCTAAATCTAGTATTTTGTTTTTTAATTAGCAGTTCAACTAATTCCAGCAATTCTTGGAATTAGTCCAGTAACTGAAGGGGAAAACCTATCTATATACATATAATTTTTTTTGGCTTGATTTGTAGGTCTTGACTCCCAAAAAACGGTTTCCCGCCATTATCTCCCGAAATATGCGATTTGGACAAAATTTGTTTGAGTAAAAAGTGAAGGTCGTTAAATTACTACAAAAATGGTCCTCATCACTTTTTTCGAGAATTCAATAGTTTTCGAGATAATCGCATCCAAACGTCCCCTCGCTTACGCAGCTACACTACCTCTAGAAATGCTACCGTCTATAAAATTAACTTGTAAACCGGCGGACAAATTCTTCCAGAACTCGGTCAAAAAAAATAAAATATTTTTCGATGATTTAAAGTTCATTTGTAATGGGAATATCCGTAGGTATCAATATGTGTACCTTAAACCCCGTTCTCGACCGTCGAGGACATTGCAAAAAGTGGCCAATGTTATTTTTCCCCAATATTTTGGCCTCTTCCATTAAATCATTGACATTTTATTTTTTTTAAATGGTTTATTATCCCTTGTTTTTTCAAATGGGGTCTGGGGAGGTCCTGAATGTTCCTAGAAATTTTTTTGCTTCTCTATCATGTCAGTTGACACAGTGTTTAAATTATAGGGAAAATGAAGGTATATTCCCGGAAGAATTAGAGGTAGAAGGAGAATCACAAGGGCTTGAAGGAGAGGTGGAAAAAACATGGGTGGAAAGAGAAACTGAAGGGTTGGAAGATGATGAGATAGAAATAGAGCTGGAAGAACAAGGGATAGGGACAAGAGGGACAGAGGAAGAAGTAGAGCAAGAGGTAATAGGCGTCGAGAATCACGCTAATGATGAAGAGGATGAATCTGAAGACATGAATTGGTTTAACATCGAGTAACAGCACCAATGAATGCCACCTTAATGCCAGTGAATGCCACTCAAAATCAGCGATTCTCGTCATGAAATAACGCGTTTTAATTTCATATTTGAAGTTCTAGAACTTCGTTCTCCAGCATAAAAAGCATGTTACTCGGGTTGAAAAATTATAGCTCTCGCCTTGTCGCGGATTTTTGCAAAACTGGCATTCACTGGTGCCTTTACCCTACTCTGAATTTTTCTATGTATTTTGTATTTTCACACTACTGGACTAAATTCAGGTGCTGACATTCGTGACACATTTCTGTAAGTTTCTGGGTCCTCACCTTTTAACTTTTCTGAAAATCTTGAGGATGCTCCTAATTCTTCCCTCCTTTGTATCCAAGGCCTACACCACCATCGTCTCTTCTTGCGGTTCAGGATTTCCAAACAAAGCTTTGTCACACACATTCCTTAGAACCGCCTAATCACTTGTTTACGTGGACCCACAAACGACATGCTGATCGGAACTAGAACCACGCGAGTAGCCGAATGTGACTGGGTTGCCAGCCGATGTCAGCAGTTGCTACTGCCAGCCTAATGTCACCCGTGCTTTAGACGAATCACGCTTGCGATTAGATCACTCAGGCCTGAGATGTTGAGACATTTCAGACATTGACATTGTGAATGATTGGCATTGGCCACTGCCACATGACGCACCCTATATAATTTTTTTTAAGTGCATCCCTTGAATAAAACGATAAGAACCATTTGAAAAAGAATCCATCGTTTCTCTTTGTTTGGCAATTATAAATAAATTTTCAATATTGTTGGCAACGAACTAAACCCAATGGTTTTTTTTTTGTTCATAGACGAGACAAGTTGCCCGGTCGGAACTTAATTAACCGCTATGTTGCCAAGTGCGGTTAAACGATCAATCCTCTAAATTAGATGATAGACGTGTAAAATACTAACCTGTACTTACGTGATCTTTTTCGAACGGTTTCACAATTTACTCACTGTATTATTATGGACTAGACGTGAATAACGAATATTTTTGAACTAATTTGTTGAACACGGTTTTTGCAGATGCGATCTATTAATTTGTTGTTATTAGAGAAAAAAAGATCTACCATCTAATAACCTACATTTTAGAGGTACCTACATCATTGCATGAAGGCTGTTTTTCTTTATTCTTTAAGATAGGTACAGATACACAAACAGGTTTTTAAATATTTCCATGTAAGATTTTCTGTTTATAAACGGAGAAACAGTCGGGTTTTATCCCTTTTTTATTAACATATGAAATAGATGAAAAAAGTTTTTGGTACGTCGTAAATTTATATAAATTAACATTAAAACCTGAATTGCAAAATAATTTTCAACAGTCTCAAACATTCTATACGATTATATGTTAATATAGTTTGCAGCAATTGAGGAATAAAAATTATATCCATTATTACAGGAAAATGCAGTTGCTATCTGGTCACAAATCATAAATATGGTCAATAGAATTACCGAGGGAGGAAAAGTGTTGAAAGGGAAAGTCAAAGCTTATACAAAAATTGAAGAACGTGTCGCGGGCCACACGGTAAGAACTTTAGTTCCTTTTAAGCAAAAATCAAATTTTTTGAATCAATAAATAAATACACATATTAATATAAGAATTAATTCTACTCTGGATAAAACTTCATTTAACAAAAATTTACAGTAGTATTAATTATAAAAACCTCATCATTAAGTTGATTGGCGCAAATTACATATAAAGTATCTATTCTATTATCTGTAATTAATAGTACAATGTATGCTGACGATCAATATTTTGCGGTGAGAGAACTAGTGCGCCGACCAAGTCTATGCACATAACCTAACAACGTAACGTAACGGTCAGATCATTTGCGTCGCGACCCCTCTCGCTCGGTCAGATTTTTTCCTCGCTCAAACCTATCTGTATCTGTAGAGTAGGGAGGGTGAGTGTGTAGGCTCACAGCACTTAGGCCACATGTGACCCATTGTACATCCACCCGAGGAGTTGTCCTCCTAGGTCATTGTCCATCCTGTCCTTCTCAGGAAGGTGGACAGGTCACTAGGAGACATCTCCTTTATATCAGCAGGTGTAGGTCAAGACTCACCGAACACACAATCTCTTATTGACGATAAATCCGGACACTCGCATAAGACATGCCTGACAGTTTCATCTTCCTGTTCACACATCCTGCATAGAGGTGTGTCCACTATCCCCATAGTATGGAGGTGTTTCCTTAGTTGACAGTGACCAGTCAGAAATCCTACTGTTAAACTTAGGTTTTTCCTGGTCATCGCCAAATATTTCTTCGGCGCCAGCTTCCCAGGGTCGCCCAGGGTGATCCTGGCAAGATTGCATCCTTTGATTTCATCCTATCTCTTAAAGGATTGAGCATGGGTGTAACGTTTGGCTAGTTCCACGATTGTCGAAGTCGTTAGGCCGTAGGTGTCCTAGAATTTTTAGTCCAGCGGCTTCCCTGGCTGAAGAATCAGCAATGCGATTTTCTTTACTCCTGTCGTGCC
>CAJUYG010000351.1:131509-154185 GCA_910591675.1 Galerucella calmariensis | reverse complement strand
TATTTTTAAGGTAAGCTTAAATACCCTAATAAACAACAATAAAACAAAGCAAAATATATGAATTGAATAACCAATGGAATGGTTTTTGAAACGAAATAATGGGTTGGGACGTTTAAATGCCAAAAGTAGTTACAAACAAAACATAGAAATTGAAGTCCGCATGATTCCCAAGTGATCTAGTATATTTTCTAATCACGGAACCCATGAAAATAGTGTTTGAAGATTAATCGATTTTATTAAAGAAACTGACCTAGTTCCTGACGATTGTTATTCTTAAACGAATCGTACTGTAATTGCAACGAGCAGACAATAGAAAATCAGATCCTAATTATAGAAATTTCACGATGATAGATGATACAGAATGTTTAGAAGCAGAAACGGGTTGGGCGAAAATATAAATCTAATTTACTTCAACTTCATTTTGCTATAAACTTTTTTCACATTAACAATATCACGTTTACCATTAAGATAACGTTCAGCTATTGGGAAGTGAATTTATTACGCAGATTCATTTTGGCAAATTGTTCCGCGGTATTCAATAGAAGATCTTCAGCCGACTCGATAAATTAATACGTGACTTGGTGAAAACTGGTCCTACCTTGATTTAGTACCCAATTGTTACTAATTAACAATTTTCTTGAACTCTTAAATAATAACAATAACCAAACAAATGGTTCAATAAAAACTATAAGTCCAAACCACAATAAATTTTATTATAGTCCACCAGAGGACACTTAAGATGCTAGGTACAGTGCACGCAGACTTGGGTAGTATTCGAATTCTCAGTATTCCGAATCCTATTCAGAATACCATTTTTGAATCCCAGTATTCAAATACAAAAATTCAACTTATCCTTTTGCAATATCTTGAAGATAAAAGATTAGCTTTGGAGATGCTGAATGATTACCCTTTAATTAAACAAATATTTTTAAGGTATAACTCCATATCACCATCTTCTGCTTCAGTAGAATGATTGTTTTCTTTTGCGGGTATGATAAATACGTCAAAATTTGGGTGACGAACTTTTTGAAATGTTGGTTTTGTTGAAGGCGAACGAGATAGGAAACATTTTTCTTTTTATATTTAATTCCCTGTGCGTCGTCAAATGATATTGATTGGCTCCTTTTTTTTATTTAAATGAAAAGAATTTTATTCATCATTCAAGTTTTTATTTATGATTTTGTTACCTATAAACTATAAACCAAAGGATTTTATTTTAAGTTTTATTTATTTTGTAGTAAGGCATTTTTAATTTTGCCATATACATATTATTATTATTCCAAGCACATAAATAAAAATTGAGTTTAAAGTGCGCATATCTTTCTTTTTAGTTGGAATATTCGAAAAGTATTCCTTTTTGAATGAATCCAGGTATTCAAATACAGCGTTATTCGAATACTTTTTTTTCTTTGTATTCGAATCTTGAGTATTCGAATACAATTTAGAATACATTATTCAGGATTCGGATTCGAATACCAAATTTCAGTATTCGACCCAAGTCTGAGTGCACGATACACTTACTCACGGTATTCTGATTTCTACTCCAAATTGCGTCCGAGCCGCGCAGTTACGTCACGCGGGAACCAGAAATTTACACCTACCTCTCATCAGTCTTCCGATTCATTTTGTTTTCATGCAATGCAAGGTGTTTTCAGTTTCAATTTACTGTTATTAGTGTTATTTAATACTGTTTTATAATATAAGGCTATTTTGTTTTGTAACGATTAAGGGAAATTAATAGGAAAATTAGTTTTCAAAACTTCCTTCCTTCCTTCCTCATTTCTCCTCTACTATCTTTACTATCGGTGCTCCAGGTTAGATGACCCGGATAATTCCAATATTCACAAGAAAATTCATAATCTGTTAAGGGGTAGGTCTGTCTACATCCTCAGTCTCTAAAAATGCAGCCCCTATGGTTTGACTCGTTCAGCAACTAGGAAGGGAAGGGTTTCCGGTGATCTTCCCCCTATCCATGACCATCAAGGGATCTTTTTCATTTTTAACCTTTTCTTACAGTCGATCTAATCAAATTTAAATCCATTTTTAATCATTGCTTCGAGCTTATAAACTGGAACTCATTCCCTGGCAACAGTCTTAATAGTTTATTACAAACCAGGTACTCTTAGTAGTTATATTGCTGACTATTGTGTTACGCTGTAATATATGTCCAACTACATATATTCCGATTTAACTAATATGCATAATTAGAGTCATTCATGTTTTTTTTTATAAAAGAATCACTTTGTACGAACTTTCTAACATCATTCCATAAAATTGACGTTAATTCAATCGATTAATAGCCGTCCTGTTACAACGTCCATTGATAAATACCTCTTTAATGTTCCTATAAAGTGAGTATGTCGCTATGCACGTTGTAGGATGTATTTTTTAACCCGCCTCATTACTTTATGTACCTTTAAAGAAGAAGAAGACCCGCGAGGTCAAAAGGTACAGTTATTCAGTTGGGCCACACGCCATAGGCGCCCACATATCTAACATATCAGATACATCGAAATAATAAGGGTAATTTCATTAGGATAAACAAACACATTGGAAAAATCTAATTTAGATCGTGAAGTTTGACATTAAGACGCACAAAACAGTCTAACCTATAGAAGTGAAACTTTATAGGATGACCTTGAATACAAAAATGAGGTTTCAAACCCATCCACCTGAAGCGCTAGTTGCAATTGAGTTGTCGAAACAGGCCTGGCAGCTAAGGCCTTTAGCAATAAAAGAAGAAAATATTTTAAAATTCATCAAAGCTGTCATATAGTTGTCACCATTGTCTTTTATAGATTGTTTCCTTTTGCCATTTGCTGCTGCTATTTGTGTTTTAATTAGGTACTGTAAGTCTTATCAAGTGTGATAGTTCATAATATTTATAATGGTTGGTGTGAAGTGTTGCGTTCCTGGGTGTACAGACATTGCATCAAAACGACATAGGTTTCCCAAACATGACCCTTTGTTGTTGAATGAATGGGTTGCCTTTATTCGCAATCCAAAACTAAAGGAATTAAGCGCTGAACAGATTTATAAATCCTACAAAGTTTACAACAGATATTTTAGACCACAATACTGTTATTGGGACAAAAAGGGGCCTCTCTCGCAAAGCTGTCCCTACAATCCTTTTAGTATTGATCAAAAAGCGATAGGAAATACGTAATATTATCACTCTTAGGCATTACTTAGCGCGTGGTAAAATGTAAATTGCATTTAGAAATTCCTAAATTCGTTTTAGGTATTACCTGACTTCAGGAAATGGTTAGTGAAATCGGGCATTAGTCATTCAAAAACAAACTTCCATTAAAAAAAGCGTTATGAAATAGTTCTGAACCCATCCACTGCGATCGCTGAAATTCTTCTTCCCTTAGTCTGTTTCTCGGCCTCAGCTGCCTTGCCTATTTCGACAACTCAATTGCAACTAGCGCTTCAGGTGGATGGGTTTGACACCTCATTTTTTAATTCTAGGTAATCCTATTGGACTTTCACTTCTATAGGTTAGACTGTTTTGTGTTAAGACGTGCGAACAAGATTGTGGAAAATTGTAATGTACACAGACAAAATTTCGCGTAGGTTGTCAGAACTTGTTCATTATGTCAAAATACAACTTGTTGAGAATATATAAGGGGGTAATGCCATGAACAAGGAGCTAGTTAAAGTAACTGAAGCTTACAAGATTACGTGAAAGAAGACAGTACTTAGCCAGGAGAACTTAAAATTCATACTGGTATATTAAAGTATAAGTGGATATTAAGGTCTTCAAAACACGCGATTTTTCGAAATAGAGCAAGTGTTCTAAAGACCAGTTATCCACGAATACTTTACGCTATTTTTTTTCATTGGTGCACTTTGAATTTATAAATACTGGTCTATAACTACTACAACAACAAGAAATGGAAATCATAGATGGAAATAAGAACTAAATGTCAAATGGTTGAATTCGTGATGTATATGATGTATACCTTGCGTTGTCATGGAAATGAGAAAAACATAAACTAATTTGTATTTTGATGAAAGTTCAACCTTATTGAGTTCTGTGAATGTCAATAGTATTAATTTTAATACCTTTTCCTAAGATTTGAAAAATCGAAATATTAATATTTCAAACAATACCAACGGCACTTTCCATTTTAATTTATAAATTTGACATTGTTAAATATCGTTCGAATAAAAGTTTTGACGTTACAAACTACTCCTGTCAGATCAATGATGAGAAAATTGTCATTTAGACATGATTTAGACCATATACAGTAGAAAAAATTGACCTTTACCCTGACGTCATACCTACTAACCTCGCGAAATCAATCAATGAGTCAAAAATGGCTACAATTACTTTGTCGTGTGCGTAAATACGTTGACTGCTTGTTCAGCCACCGTCCAAAAAGTGAGGTTAAGTTGGAAATATTCATTAAATGCGAAACAGAAAATTCTGTACTTATCGTGGAATAAAAATAATAAATTAGAGGTCTCGAAAAAAGCCGATTTTATAGAATTTATCTGAATGCAAATGATGAAACGATTTGAACAAAACTCGATGTATCAAAATAATGACAGTTGTCATATGAGGTCAAAATAAATTCTTATGAATAAAACCGATTAATCGTTTTTGGTGCTATCTCTTTTCAACATTTGGAAGTAATAATTAGAGTTACATAAGAACGTATGTCATTGCTTGAAAGACAAGTGTACGTATATTGTATGATGTGTTTTTACTGTCAGTAGGAAAGGATGAGGTATATAAAGTTTGTTGTTTACTACTGATCATTGTTAGTGACGTCAGGGTAAAGGTCAATTTTTTCTACTGTATTTAGACTTAGTTTCTCGAGTTGTTGATGTTGCTACGGGCGTGTTTTAAAGTTCGATTCAAACACACTGAGGCGTGCTTTAAATAGGTAAAATGGTTCACCAATAAAAAAAAGATATTATGAAACACTCCTAGCTACAGCAGTAGAGCAAACATGGGAAAGTATCCAGTCCCAAGACCACCGGTAAGGAACCTGTAGAAGATTAGTAGAAAATGTTATGAGACTTAGTTTGAGCATCACATTTGTTACTGCAGTCATGAAGTAAAGAAACTATAAGGAAAAAATGCAATCGCTTCTATGCCAAGTAGTGTATGCTTTACAGTTTTACAGTTTTTTGAGCCAAGCAGACTACTTCATTATCCGATTTTCTTTATCTAAGCCATTTTGCCTCGGTGGAAAATTTATTCCCAAGGGCAATCATTCATTATATAAAATACAACAAGGCCTCATTGTTTGTTCTGGCAGATGCACATATGATTCTATTGTTTTTGCCTATTGTCAAATATTAATAATTGGAAGATGTTTTTAATATGGGATTTAATCTGGTGCCGTCTACAATGACCAGAAATTGAAATGCATGGAATACATTATTAGTATTAAATCTCTTCTCTTCACGTGAACCTATATCCTCAGCTGCTAGTACTATTATAATTATTCCTAGATTCAGTTTATCAATTTTTTTCCTTCCAAATATCCCTTATTCCTTCTATTTTTGTTCATATTTCAACCCGTTTATAGTTTCTAGTAAAAAATATTCATGCACTTTTTAAACGCGACGCTGGAACTTTCCCTCGTTCTCGATTTTTAGCAGTAACGTAACACGCAATTATAACTATTCGATTTCAGATTTTTATCGTACAGATCAAACAGTGTTTGTCATCTGTATCTATAATTAGCTATTGAATTTGTATTTTATAATAGTGAAGCGTAAAGTCACAATGATCGTTATCGATTTCTTCGTCATTATTGGTTATTTGTTAAGAGAAGATCTATTTTCTGAAGAGTTATCAGGGTCGATTCCAATCTGAAGATTTGTTTGATTAAGCAGGAAGTATATATTGCTCGTTGACGTTGATTGGTGCATAATACTTTAATTATATTTGTTGGGCCGTTCAAACAAAAATTAGGTATGGTTTGTAATGAATAATTACACATAATAAGCATTGAAATATACCAAATTTGGATTTTCATCAATTGAGATGTTGTAATAATAAAATTATCCAATAAAATCAATAGCTAAAATATTCACGTGCCACTTTGTCTATAGGTTTACTTTACTCAGCCTAGTAACAAAATTTGATTCCCTTCTAAATATTAGGCTGGGAGACGAGTAGTGAGGATTTTTTTTTCAAAAACAATAGCGTTGTTCGTTTTTGATTTTAGCTCATCCATTTCTTTTGTTCAATTTTTTCATTGTTTTCAAGTCAGTACAATACCTAAGAGAACATGGAAACTTTCCTAAACTAAAGCCTGTAGAAATCCTAAAACTCCCTTGGGGAAATAGGATTGAAGGAACTAGTAGTATTTGATAGTTCCTTCAGAAACCAAGTAAATGAACAACAACATACATAATACGAGGATGTGCAATAAAGTGTTATTGAGTTTTGAGAAATTCTGAAACTTTCCAGAGTTCATGATATGTATCTATCGTTTAGGTTGCTCTTTCTGTTTGATCAAGAATATTTCATCACTTATATTTTTCAATCACTGATTGTTGTGGTCTAGTGATTGTGGAAATAGTATTAGAGAGATTTTAAGCCACATAAATGTTGTCATACGTTACACGCTAAACGTTAAACTGAGCAAGCGCAGTCTTTCCAAAATAGCGGATGACATTTTTAATTATTTTAGTTATTTTAGTTTAGTTTTAGCCATAGCCTGTGAACGACGTTACACGTTAAACGTTATTTTGCTTGGTGTAACTAACCTCAAATTTTCTGTTTGTTTAATTTGATTTGTATACATTAGTCCATGACATTAATTATGGATAATATAGAAAATATAATTAGACGTCGAAATGATCAAGCATCAAACTCCAAATCATAAAATTAGAATTATATTTTGACAACATACATCAGGCAAAATTGCCGTTAAAAATCGTTGTCAACAACTTAAAACATTCAACTTATATTTTAAGTAGTTTCTCATATCTTTTATTTAATTCAACGTGATAAACATAATACACTTGGCAATTATGCTAAAACCTTACGCTTAATAAAGTTTTGTTTATTTCGACGTAAAAGTTATCGCTTATTAAGGTGATCGGTTATTTTTTTACTATTGCGCATGAGCAAAATAACCGATAACGTATAACGTTGATTAAATAAGTGGCTTAAAATCTCTCTATTGACTACATCGCGGCTTGAACTGTAACCTGTAACCTTTCTTGCTCTGCACTTTTCCGAAGAACTTCAGCAAGGTTATTCAGGTTATTGCGACAGATTTTTTCTTGTCTGCGCAAAACTCATTTATTCCTTTTTTTAGTATTCTATCCCTATCCTGAGGTGGGTTGAAGGGCACGACCCAGTGACACCTACGGCCTAACGACTTCGACAATTGCTGGGAACTAGCAAAACGTTACACCCATGCTCAATCTCTTAAGAGATGGGATGGAATCAAAGGATGCATTTTTGCTAGGATAACCCTGGGCGACCCTGGGAAGCTGGCGCCGAAGAAATATTTGGCGATGACCAGGAAAAACCTACGTTTAACAGTAGGATTTCTGACTGGCCACTGTCAACTAAGGAAACACCTCCATATTATGAGGCAAGTGGACACACCCCTATGTAGGATGTGTGGACAGGAAGATGAAACTGTCAGGCATGTCTTATGCGAGTTTCCAGAGTTATTGTCAATAAGAGAGTGTGTGTTCGGTGAGTCTTGGCCTACACCTGCCGATATAAAGGAGATGTCTCCTAGTGACCTGTCCATTTTCCTGGGCAGGATGGACGATGACCTAGGAGGACAACTCCTTGGGAGGATGTACAATGGGTCACATTTGGCATAAGTGCTGTGACCAACCCTCACCCTCCCTACTCTACAGATACAGATAGTTCTCTCCTTCACGTTCCCCTTCTAAGAAAGATGGTTATCCAATATGATCTCCAGATATTATTCGTCTTTTAAAATAATGAGTTCCTGTCCTCCTATTTATGGTGGAGTAGGTAAACTTTGGAGTTTTATATTTTCCAGTGATTATTATTAGCTCTGTTCACTTTGAGTACACCCCAAGAACGTTCTTCTTTGATTAATTCATTGATGTTGTATATTTTACTACATCGACGTGTCATCTGCCTACGTAACAGCCTTAATTCTCTTTTCTTTTAACAGTATTGCAGTAAATTCTTGATAAAATGGCATTTCAACAATCCGAAAATGTCAAAACTGAACAAAATGTATTCATTCATAAGGGTTGGGTTGGGCCCAACAGCACAGGCACTTGAACTGAATCTTTGAACCATTACCCATGTTATCTATGCCTACTTCCTCCAGAAGCTTCGTGTCTTGTATATAGACTACCAGTTTATCTGGAGGGATCTTCAGTAGTTGTGATGGTTGTATTATTTTCACTCCAAGCTTCCGTCTGAGTCCTTGTAAGTTCTCACAGAAGAGTTCACATTTTCAGCTCATAAGTTTACTAACTTTGCACATCCTGTGCAGATGCTTCCTTATGGTACAGTGTCCAGTCACCAGGTCGGTAAATGTCTTCAAATTTCTCTTACCCAGTCTTAACAACCTGGAAGAAAGTTCCTTGTCTAGCTTATTCAGTAAACTCTTAGTATGGAGGCGTCCTCGTGTCAGCCTTCATTTGAGTTGGTGTTCATTAACCAGCCAGTTTCCCACTCCCCCTCTTATGTAATCCTTTGTGATTCCACAAAACGGTTCCGGACCTGTGAAGGCTCTTTCTGTACCTTCTTTAGCTAGCTGGTCTGCCATTTCATTCACAGATCAAATAATTGAATTTATTGTTGAGTCATATTGACGAGCTTAATTATTCAAAAAAATATTTTGGTATCCATTGTATAGATACTTTAAAGCATACATATAATAATTAAAAGCTCCAGGATACGACACAATGATACGATTAACGTTCATCATATATTATCATTGTAGGAAACTTATGTAAATGAAAATGATTTCGCTACCTACAACGAAATTTAAAACGAATTATAAATCAAATTATGCTAAAAAGGAAATTTGAATGCAAATCCAAACATTTAATATTGAATGTATAAAAAGGAATTATTCCTTTTAAGAGTTTCGCACCGACACATGCAACAAGGTATGTATGTACGTCCCAGAACCGGTTTTTTGTTTAATTTTATTTTCTCTCAGTAACCACTAGAGAATTTATTAATTGGTGAATTGCGTACTCGGTGTACTTACTTTTTATATATTTTCCTATTATGAAAGATACGAGAGAAAAATAGCAGAGACATTTTTGAAACCCGCTGGAAGATTTAGATAAAATTGTAACTTCGGGGATATAAATATAAAATACTCAATGGAGTTGACAAATCAATAAGTCATGTAATCCCTTCTCATCTTGGTAATTTTTTTCCATTGTTATGGTTTTTTAGTAATCCCATACTGTTATTTTGATTTAACGGTATTCAGATGACAATTGAAAAGTTAACGTTAACAGCCTCCACCAGTTAAGCTTGTTTGTTTGCTTGCTTGTTCAAATATTTTTTTCAAACCTTTATTCTTTATTCTGCTCACAAGAACAAAACTTTTAATAATACTAACCACTTATGAATTTAAAAAGTAATTTGACAATTGCTATTTTTTGAAATTTCTATTTCATCATCACTATTAAATAGTTATCTCGTTATCTTCATTATCTTTAAAACTGAATTTTCAATATACGACTCCGCCACCGCAGATGAGTTCAACCTCCAAGTTCTTTTACCGATAATAGATCTCCACCATTTTCTACAAGCATAGTAGCCGAGGATCTGCGAAACTGAGGATTTTCCAATTTTAAAAATGCTACAACTTTGGTCGCCAAACCCTTCGGCACTTACATAAGAAAATATAATCCAAACTGCACTTGTGATGCCATACAATTTTTAGCACTTGAAAATAGACAATATGAAAATTTGAATTCCATAGGTTCACCTGTTTTCTGCTTGCTTGTTGTTTTTTTATTTTTGTTCCACCTATCATTGCTATTATTAGATTGCTTAGCTATATTTTTCTTGGCCTTATTCTTGTGCGAAAATGCTCTGCTAGCCACCTCATACTTATCCTTAACAAAAGCTATTCATGGTACACCTTCATTTAGGAAAACTTGATACGATCTTATTGAAATCTCAGAAGAAGAAGAAGAAAAAATTAGCAATGATTATCAAATGCCCGCAGCGTAGGCATTGCTGGCAACTGATTAATGGGAGACACGGTGTTAACTCAACAATAATAGTTGATCATTTAGTCTTGGAGGTTTCCTGATTAGGTATTTCTTCACTTGATGATAATTTGGAGATTTCAGAGCTTCCTTTAACAATCCTTAAGCCTTTAAAAACCATCGCTTTGTCACTGGATATGATAAAATGCGAGTAGAAAGCATTTCGGGATGTCAAAGTCTATTGTTTCGAGGATATCAAAAGCACAGATTATAAAGAGAACAGTAAAAAAAGAGAGAGATGGGTGGACATACCCATTTAAATGCCCATCGTCTTATGTCGACGATAAAGTTCTTTCGATTTCCAAGGGATATGAGAGTATTTAATTTAATATCCCGGCCTATGATAAAAGAAATTTTAAAGTTTTTGATATTAACTTTGGTGCTACAAACTATTATCAAAATGCATAGGTGTATATTGTATTCCCTTTGATAATAAATGAATTAAGAATTATTTGTACTTTAAAATTTGGTTGATTTTTGTAATTATTTGTGTTATCTATTTATAACTAACTATTTATAACAAATCATAGGAATGTACATACAGGTATTTAATAAATACATAAATATATATTCGATTATGATTATTGTTTCAATTCATGGCGCAGTTTTAGAGATTTAGTGGAAATTGTTATTGTCCCCGAGTCAACAGTGCAATTTGGTAAGAAATTTAGAAAATATTTTAAGCTGGCAACATCGCGGCCATACCGAGTTAAAGGTCCAAGGTCATTGACGACGGAGCTGAAAATCGTTTGATGTTTTACCGGGATTCGTATCTGTTCTCTTTATAATCTGTGTCAAAAGTAACCTCGAAAATGTCATCCATAAAGAGGAGTTAAATCAGCTGATAGTATTTTTAATATTACTTTATTATAAGACTACCTTGGAGTAAAACTGAGGATGAGAAAGAAAAGAAATTGACATATATGAAAAAGTTGAAATAATTGACTTAGGCTTCAATGTACACACCTATAAAGTATGTCCTTTCTTATATACGAAATATAAATGTATACATGACTTTCTAGACACCCTGTGTTGAAGATCTGTTATCGACATTTTTGAAACAACCAATACACAAAAAAAAACAGAGCAATTATATTATTTTTTGGTAATTTGAAGGTTACTAATGTATTGAATAAAATTTATTTTCATTTACTTTTCTATAGAATGATAATTAAGAAGTCAAATTCTTAAAGCCGATTCTGAAACCACCCAAGTGAGGCTACTCGGAGAAGAGCTTGTCTTTTCGTTTTCTCTTTCGAACCACAAATAAGAGGCTTAGCATAATTTGTCTTCTGTTATCCTCTCATCTCTTCAATTGTCAAGCGAACGTCTCTTCTGGGTCGAGAAGGACAAACGAGACGTTCTTCTCAACATTAACTAAACAAACATTCAAGCTAGTATCTTCCAATCGTTGATTTTGCCATATAAATGTCATTGGTACGTCCAGACTCATTTTTTTCTTTTTAGAAGACCAAATCTTATTCAATACAAGAAAGTACCGAGCCATTTTGCTTTATACAAGTACTAAGGTTTCGATATTTTAACATTAAATTTTTCATGTATTTAATTGCAAGCTAGAATTATAAAATACTTAAATTAGGAAATAGATAGAAACACTTTTATTATGAACGAGTTAACAAATGATACTTACAAAGAAAAAATAATCAACATCAGCAAGTTACGATAAAAAACATGCCTTCACAGTTACATCAAATCCGCTTATTCAAATTAAGAATGATTGTCAATGATATGGGTTCGACCAAATTAAAAATTATCTGTGATTGTAGCCCGTTAACTTTCTACATAAATGGTCAAAGAACAATACAGTCACTATGTACTTCAACTGGTTTTGAACAAATCACAGTATTTGCTTTGCCGCTATAAAAATGTTATTGACGTAAACATAATTATGACCAATAAAATGCCGTTCGGTACTCGAACTGCTGGTCCGATTCAATTAGCGCGCTTAGATCTGTTTACAGCGGAAGCTATTCGGACCTATCGTAAATTCTTCCCGTTCGGACTGTCATTTGAAATGTTAACATAACCTTTATATCAATCTTAGATAACAACAATGAGTGGAAAGTGTTTCATTTAATGTTTCTGGAATAGTTTCTGGGTAGTTTGTTTCAGACGAATAGGATAGGTTATGGAGGTTATGATTAAAAAATTGCTGCGCTTTTGCGGTAACGGTCATGATGTTTCACATATTATCTGTTTGCTTTTTCGTTCATCTTCGCTTGTCTATTCCTCAAGCTTCAGGTAGCTATTGAGCTCACAGTGCCCAATTATCAGACTCTCTACAGTTTAGACAGAATGTCTTTGCTCATTAACCGCTCTGGTCCGACGAATGGCATTGTCGAGCCTAGTCTGACCATTTCACCTGCTTTTTTGCTTCACTTACGACCCATGTGCGTTGGAAACCAAGCTACCGTTACTTGCTATGGTCCCCCAGTACATTCCTATTATTTGAGCGAGAGTGGATAAAGAAAAATTCAAAACATTTTTTATTTGAGTGCCAACAAGTTTGGCATGTCTGTAGCTCATGTTTTTTTTTAAATGATAATAAAAACTCTCCCAGTTGTAGTTACATTTTTTCCCAAATACGTTCAAATAATACTTTTCTGTGTTTTTTATTTTGACTTTTTAATGGAAATTTTGTTTTGTATACAGGTAGGTACATTATTTAGAAATTGACCTTTCATAAAAAAATACATTCTTTTCATTTGTGGGAATGAGAAATGTAATAATTTATGTAAAACGGTGAATTAAATAGATTTACACAATATTTCAGTTTCACTTAATCGTTCCAGTCTACAATAATTTGCAAAAGGTCAGTTCAATTATGTTAATAAAAATTAATGCAACCGATAAATAACAAGTGTATATATATTTATAAAAGGAATTATGATGTATGAGAAAGAGACATTTTTTCCTTTTTTTTACCGATTACTGGTACATGTGTTTCTGTCGGAATGCTAACAATTTGAATGAAATCGAAGTATTATATCTACCTTGGGACTATTATCTGTTATTTCGATCTCATTATTTATATAATGATTTAATAAAATGACATTAAAAGTTAAAAGGGATATTTATACAGTCATTAAATGACATTAAATTCAATCAGATTTAATACAGAATAATTTATTTAAGTGATATCGGAAATCGAACAAATAAGTGAGAAGGGTGTTCAACTTTTGACTCCATGTTTTATAAGGTGATATCAATAAGGGACAAATGAAAACAAAAAGCTAGGTACTAAAATTATGCCTCTTGTAATGCAGATACGTCTAGTTTAAATGTGAAATTGTCGATAGTCTTCCTTTGATGTTCCATGTTACATGCTTCTTCTTTCTTCACCTTCGCGTTGGGATCTTTGAACTTGTTCAGGACAAACATGATGACATTTATCACTCTGTTGTTTAGATTTAGATTCTATTTATTAATAAATGGTGCTTTGAAATTTTAATAAAACTACTTGAGCTACTATGGAAACGTATTGAGGTTGAATTGTCATTTAAATATAAATTGCTGGTGTTCTCGAAAGTGAAATGAAAAGTGATGATGATGTTGGAACTCTTCCAGAGCTGGTTTGAGGTAGTGATTGTTTTAAAAATATGAATTAGTTCCTTATAAACAATGTGTTTTAAATCATTTATGTAGAAAACTGAACTCACTGAGAAAATCTTCACTTACTTTACTTCTAGAAATTTTGTCTGGAATGTCAACATTTCATAGCGATTTGCGGAAACTAACTGTTTTTTTATTCGATAATTTTCCTAATAAGTCAACACATTATCTTTTTCTTTGCTTATATATCAATTCACAGACAGCAGCAAGATCGGAAAAATGGAAAATGTCTTTGGTTATTGATTTGATTTTCCACCTTCATTTTAAAGAGAATCATATTCAAAATGTAGGTATAAGCAACACATTAATCCCTTTTGAATTCTCTGTGGATTTCATTCTTACTCATCTTCTTTTTCAGGGCATTGTCTATAGCAACATATAATCAGTAATTTATGGGTACATATTTGAATAATTATGGAGTTTTAGAAGCATACGTATAAAGAATGAAGATGAAGATTTTCACGACTAATTTCCGATTACTCATTTTTTTTTATAAAAACGTAAAGAAAAGACGACCATATTACCAAGTCACCTTTTCCCAAAAATAAGTGTCATTGTGATTAATTTTAATTTGTTTGAATTTTCGAAACGTTGTTACAAGATGATGATTAATTTTTTCGGAGAAGTCGCAGATATAAAACATGTCGATAAACAATCCAAACGAACTGGTCAATTTGCAAATTTTTTATTTGGTGACAACTGTCAATTAAAGTATCAATTAAGGTTTATTTTTCGTTTCATTAGTAGGCTCCAGAAAAATTCCATGTTCATTCTTCGAATTATTTCGATGTTTGTCGCTTTTCTTTGTTGTACTGTCCAATTAATTTTGATGTAATCGACTTTGGGAATTATTTTTCTACCTTTCGTTTCGTCGATTATCAAATATGTGAGATATTTCTCCACCCAAAACCTGATTTTAATGGAATTAGATCATGTAGATATCCATTCCATTTTAAATAGTAGAATTTATATTAAAATTCATAGGTCTGAAGAACAATTTATTGGGCATTAGAACTTTGATTTTTCCAAAAATCGAAAGAAACTTTAAGTTTAATTCAGCCAGACAGATTCAGTTTAAACAAAAAAAAGACAAATTTGAAATCTAAATGTTAATTAAAATTTTTTCATCCTCATTTTATTCTCACTTCTATGTGAGTTTTCATAAACTCAAAGTTGGATTATTTGTCTATCTCTATAATTATAACAATGTATAATAATTATTATTTTAATAAGTTCACAATTTTCCCCATTTTTTATGCCACATTCAACACGTAACATATTATCTCAATGAAATCGAGCTACTTGAAAAAATATCTTATTAATTGGAAATAAAATATCTATTTGAGAAGATGGCCGCGTAAGAGTTGGATGTTACCTCACTATTCTCCAAGAACTCAACCTATGAGGCCGATATTATTGACTGTTTTATGGATTATGATACTATTAATGTAAGAACCTGTTGATATTGGTTTATGGTGAATAGATAAATGTAAGAGAAATTGCTATAATAAAAGTAAGGAATGGTTCAGTAGAGGCATGGTACGTTAAATATTTTTTTCACGTTTGTCGATATTTATTCACTGTTTATGTCAAATGACGGTCTTTGTAAACATTCATGGCGTGGTATGTATTCTAGAAACACGCAACTGATCGCAATCCACAGTTGACCAAAACCAATATAAAAAATTGGTACTTTCTTTTTAACAAAGAAATGTTCGTCAAAAGAAACTTGATACAAGACCATCATTTGTATGTCGATGGTACGAATGATTAGTAGTAAGGGAAATCATCCCCAAAAAATAAAATATGTAAGTATTTTCGGAAAGTTTTCAGCAATTTAAGCAGCTGTTTTAGAAATTTTGGCGGATAAAACTATGGAGAACTGTTTAATATGAGGTTGGTTTGAAGGGTCGGTTCTTTTTTTTATAAATATATACCTAATATATCTGTTTCTGTAGACTAGGAAGGGTGAGTGTGTAGGCTCACTGCACTTAGGTCACATGTGACCCAGTGTACATCCTCTCGAGGAGTTGTCCTCCTAGGTCATTGTCCATCCTGTCCTTCTCAGGAAGGTGGACAGGTCACTAGGAGACATCTCCTTTATATTGGCAGGTGTAGGCCAAGACTCACCGAACACACACTCTCTTATTGACGATAACTCCGGACACTCGCATAAGGCAAGCCTGACAGTTTCATCTTCCTGTTCACACATCCTGCATAGAGGAGTGTCCACTAGCCCCATAGTATGGAGGTGTTTCCCTAGTTGACAGTGACCAGTCAGAAATCCTACTGTTAAACGTAGGTTTTTCCTGGTCATCGCCAAATATTTCTTCGGCGCCAGCTTCTCAGGGTCGCCCAGGGTGATCCTGGCAAGACTGCATCCTTTGATCCCATCCCATCCCATCCCATCTCTTAAGGGATTGAGCATGGGTGTAACGTTTGGCTAGTTCCGCAATTGTCGAAGTCGTTAGGCGTAGGTGTCACTGGGTCCTAGAATTTTTAGTCCAGCGGCTTCCCTCGCTAAAGAATCAGCAATGCGATTTCCTTTACTCCTGTCGTGCCCTTCAAACCACCTCAGGATAATATTGTTATCTGCAGAGGCGTCAGCTAAATCTTGGTGGCACTCTATTATTCGGCATTTGCTGCAATTATTATATTGCACAGTATCAGAAAATTATTTCACAAACCAAAGAAAATGCCGTCAATTCATTCAAAACTAACCTCAAAATCACCTTACTTCTCTTTTTCTTGTCAGCAACGATTGGAAAATAACTGGTGATGGCAAAAGACGAGTTTACTTTCGCTGATTGTTGTTGGAACAAACCTTATTCCTCTGCGGCTATCTAAGAAAGCCGATGCCATTGTGAATTTATTAATCATAAGGCGTAAAATTAATTTTGATCGATGAAGATTACAAAAGCTTTTCAACAATGAACTTCTGCAAAATTTTAAGTAGTTGATTTTTTTGCCGGTTAGGATATGATTAATATTTAATTATGAATCACTCAAGTTAATCAAACTTGATGCAAGGGAGTGTTCTTTAACACATCGTCAATATTATTCGTTTAAGGCGATAATAACTAAAATTATGAAATAACAAACCTTGATGCAAATCCAAACTGTTGATTGATAGTCTAACTGCTGGGTTATTATACCGTTGACCTTAATCAGTCAGTTTTTAATTGAGTATTAGCTTTATTTGAAAATCGTTTCTATTGAAATATGCTTCTAATGAAACGGGAGTGCATTTTTGTGTTTTCCATACCAATTTTTTTTAATAGGACGATTATTCGACATTCCCACATACATTCCACATTTTTCAATTTCATAAACAGCTGGAATAGTATATTGTGCAACAAGTTCAACTTTTCTCACGAGTGTGGAAGTTTGTGGCACGAGCCCGAAGAGCGAGGGACGCAAACACACGAGTGAGAAAAGTACTTTCCCCACATGTTGCACACTATGTGCACATTAATGTCAGATATTTTTTAGGAGAAGCCGTTCCAACCTGTATTATGATTAATAATGGATAAGGAGATCATTCCTTCCATTCACGCATTTTATTCACATTTATTCAACAATATGCAAAGCTGGCATTCTTTCTTACATGAAATATGTAAAAGATCCCGTGTAGATCTTTGTCTACATTGGGTTTTAATTTTCAGTTCTACGTGATTTGTCTTCGTATTTCTTTCCCGAAATATTCCAACTTTTTACAGCGACATTTAATGTTTTATTCACTAATTTGTACGAAAAGCAATAAATCAACTTTTTTTCTCTTGAATCGTATAAAAATATCGGTATGTACATGTACAAATTGCTGTAACTATATCTGGTAGCAAGGTTAACTTGTTTACACTCACTACAACTTATTATTGAAATAATTGATAAAATGACAATAATTGCAGGCGTTTATAACTTAAAGATAAGACGCTTTTTACTTTTGAATTAATACGATCTATAAAGGAAGCAATAAAAGGGGTTATGGTAAAACTGGTCTTTAAATCTAAATAGGAATATGTAATTCGGTTTACATTGAAAACTTTACTTTCAGATAGGAGTACATTAAACCAATGCTAATGCTAATGCTAAAAATATAATAAATAGAAGAAGGTATAAGCAAATAGAGATTGAACAAGATATATACAAATAAAAGTATATTGACACTTCTTCGCTTAAAAACAACTTTACTTTTTTTTAATAGTGATCAGATCTTTTTTTCTTTAATTAATGTCATCACAAAATCAACTTAGGTTTCATATTTATTCGGCATTCTGGAAAGTGTTTGTCGAGTAGGAAAACGCCAACATTCCTGGACGACTGTGAAGATTGCAACACAGAGTCTACCAATGTGGCTTTTCCTACGAGGTAAACATACTATTTTTCGCAAATATTAACTACGTTTGAAAAGAAGTGTGAATAATTTTATACACCAATAAATACTGCTTTTAAATTCGTAATAAAATTACTTGGGTTACGTGGAAATGTTTTATGGACTATCGCAAGAGTAAGAACTTAGAGTTCTCTCTAAGAAAATGTTGTAATGGTACTTCCTAGACCTTTGTTTACATAGTCCAAGAGCTAGTAACGCACGTTTCATGAAGTGTTTGATGCACCTTGAAATTTTTATACTCAAAATATATTGTGTGGAAAAGTAGATATACCTGTGTTGGCTTGACCCACCTTGGGACGCCAGTTAGTGCGCATCCTAAAAAGATGTAAAAAAATATGGCTCAAAAAAGTGCTTGATTCAGCAGACAACAACCAGTAATTGAAAGTTTTGGTAATTTTAAAAATACAACTATTTGGGCAGACAGTTTTGAAGGGGTTTGTATTTAATAAACTCCCCCCAAAGTTGATTTTAACAGTGTCTTCATTAAATACAAAAACAAATAATTGCAAAAAGCCAGACACTTTTTCCGGGGTTCAATTGCCGGCAAACATGGAAATAAATATTATTTATTCTTTTTTTAATTTCTTGGGAAATTAAACCACAATATTTTTAAATTCTTTATTTCAACGTTTCGGTAGCGTTCCAGCTATCGTTGTCAAGAAAAAATAAGTAGAAACTAATTTTTATCCCTAACTGACACAACAGAAAAAATTTGACAACTAGACAATCAAAAATAATTTTTGATTGTCTAGTAGTACCTCTATTATTCGACATTAATTGATTCAATTTATGAACTGTTACAATAATATGGCCCGATATAAAAGATTCAATATTTCAATTGGAATGTATAGTAGTATCAGTGACAGAATATTTAATTCAAATAGGATGTGAATAAAATTAAGTTCACTAATCTTTAGAAACTATCACAGGACGATTTGAATAAAATGCACATATAATTCTAATCGAGAATAATTCAACAGGTAAAAAGGTACTGCCTTAACAAGGGAAATAACAAAAATAGTTTTCAAATTGCTGTCCAAAATCTAATATTTAACGAAATTACCATCTCCATCCGTGGAAAAATAACAATTCGTAAATGAATACTTAAATAATAAACGCTCAGTACTACTATTCACTTTACGAAATTGATCTGTTCCATTGTATTCATTGTCTTGTTTTTCAATTCAATACTTATTATTATGAGAGATTTATTAGCTGTTAGTTAGTAGTAGTTAGAAGTTAACAAAAGACACCAATTACCATCAGGTGGCAACGTATGCTAGTAGGTAATTATTAATAATGATGTTCTCAAGTGATTAATTGTTAATATAATACAAAATGGATTATACTCAATAATAAAACAAATACAACAATAGCATTGTTATTCATAATAAACTGAATGAACATAAAATGGTAGTGAGTGGTAATATACATATCGCACGAGGATGGCTTTGCGGGTGAAGTGCTCAATTAATCTCAATCATTCAATAAATCTTTTTATGTCTTATCTTATTTTGGACTATATTATGGAATACTGGCAAGAAGCTGTTGTTTTAATAAAAGGAATCAGACACGAGTCACAATAGTACCAACACAAATCATGTATATTATTCTATATATGTTGAAAAATGTAACTTCAGAATGTAATTTAATTCAATTTTGATAAAAAGAAACTTTTGCCGCTTTGTAAAGAAGAGAAACTATGATGTAAATTAAATTCAAAGTGATGAAACTGAGATACTTTGACTGCGGTAATATATTCTTGAATACGAGTTTTCAAGAGATCTACAAATATTTAAGACACCACACTCACTTTAATTTGGTTATTCAATACTTGATTTTTTAATTAATTGACTTAGTGGTGTTTGTAGATATGCTTGCCTTATTGTGGTCAGTATAAATGGTGACTGATCGGAATACTTTGATGTCAAAAAACTTTCTAAACGCAATATCATCTTACAACTTTTAATCATTATTTCATTTGGACAGATGAACTAAATACATCTGAAATTTTTATTCTTTTGAAATGTATAAGTTCACTCTGTTCTCAACAATCTACTTTTTTTAGATTTTCCAAAGGAATGGGAGACAATTCATATTTATGACTGTTGTCCAGATATAGTAACTACACAATTCCATTTGAGTTTAATTTTAAGCGACCAGGTACATGCCACAATAGACATAAATTATGGGATAGTTCAAAACCTGAGAATTAACCTGTTATTAGTTTGAAGAATGTGGTATACAAAAAAATATAGAATGTATACAATAATCAATGCTATGGATACATGATTGTAGATATCTTGGAAAACCAATTGAAGAGGTATGAAAAGATGAAAAGAAGTTTCACGAACGCCTTTATCTTGAAGAAAATGCTTTAAGCTACTGGATTATCAGCTTCATAGGACTCGTGCTATTTTGTATACTTTTATGTCAATTGAACTTTGATTTTGGCACCTACAGTAGCCATGCTGCTGTTACGTAACAGTCCCAAACTATCGTTATATTATACCTATTTATGAAGATACTTTATTAGTGGGTTTATTCATTCATCATTTTTATTTAAAAAATGGAAGGCATTTGCATTTTCTGGATTTTTGCATGTGGCTCTAAGTAACAAATTAATTCCCTAACAGTTTCTTCATTTAGCCTGTGATAGGCAATGAAAAGGTCTTCTGGTATATCAAAAGGATTATATGAATCGCATAATATTTCTCTTTCCACGCGTATATATTTTTTAAAAAATTATTTCATATTATAACCTAAAATTTAGCTTATTTTTTGTTTCAATATTGCTTACAAACTTAATCTGCTTCATGTAAACCCTATGCCAAAAATGAGCTGATATTGTTCATTTTGATTCATTTCCCTGAAAATTCACAGTTCAACTTAAAAAAAAAACGGTGTCAAAACTCTCCTGACGTCGAATGTTTTGGTCGGTGTTATTTTAACAGCGAAAATGTTGTTATATCAAAAGCGTACAGAATAGCTTTTTGGTAGCATCTCTCGACTTTGAAAATTTATATCGCTGTTACCGTTAATATTTTTGATACAGACTAAGCTCATTTATGGACAATTTTGTTTGTGTTTGCAGAGACCTTGGATATTTTAAATAACATTTAACAGTTGATTGTACTTCTCAAGGTGCGTATTCACCAAAAAAGCGAGCACGAGCGAGCATTCTGTATCAATAATCTTCTGGTGAGTACGGGCTAGCGAGCGAGCGAACGTTTGCTTGTTCGTGTTCAAAAAAGATCGAGAGGAAGGCGGTACATCAAAGAAAATACTTGTTCGTACTCGTTCAGTGTGGACGGGATTTTAATCTTCGAAAGTGCTCCCATTTCGATCGCTTGCGCTTTGCTGCATGAAACTTTGACGGGCCACCACGTGGAAAATTGTTATTTACGTTTCAAGTTTCAAGTTTTGTTGCGTTGATGAAATTAATTTTGTAGAAAATACGTACCTACTTACCTTTACATGTTCATGCAAAACTTCAATGATGGCTTTACAAACTTCTGGTATTATTTTTGATATAACTTGATTAGATATTGTAGAAAGCAAAAAGCAATATGAGTCGCCCGTTGCAAGAAATCTTAACAAGTCTCTCTGCCGCAGGAATAGCTCTCCTATAGTGTGTATCATATCATTACACATTTCATTTGTATTAAAGACAATAAACATTATTCGATTTTATTATATATATTCTTTTTTTCGATCTTATCGAGTAGAGAAGCTTTGGTATGGAATTAGATTACCAGTACCCATTTTTTGCTTCGGGCTGATTTGTTTGAAGGATGATATTTCCAAAATAAATTGAGACTTAATTATATAAAAGCAAACGCACAGCTGGCTTTTTCTCCAACTGTTCAGGTAATTTTAAACGTATAATTGTAATTTATAAGTAGAGCTTGTCTACAACTTTCACACGAAATTTTTTAATCGTCTCCGATACATTCATTAATGCCAATTAGAAACATTAGCATCGGTGTTAATCATCGTTTTAATTAATCTATTTTTAGATATGTTTTTTTATATTAAATGAATCATAGTAAATTGGGAAGAAAATTTTGGTGAGAACTTTGAGAGAAATAATTCACGAATAATATCAAAAAAGCTTTAGCTACAGAATGAAAAATAGGTTTAAAATCTCGTTAATAATGAATTACAAATTGTCAATTCAATTGGAAATATGATACCATTAAAGGTTAAATGTCAAACAAAAAATTACATTTATGCTTGAAATTTAATCAAAAAGAACATTCGTAAGAAAATTACAGCAGGATCAAAAATTTAATACATGAATAATATCAGTAATTTTTTCCTTTAGCAGGAATTTCCCCGAAGGGTTGTTTTTAACTAGTCTCATCAATCTATCAATCTATCGGCAGCGATTTGACAAAATATCGAAGTATTTTTGGCAAAGAATTTTGAGGTA
>CAJUYG010000351.1:120276-131109 GCA_910591675.1 Galerucella calmariensis | reverse complement strand
ACAAAGCATAATTGTGCAAGGTCGAATTTGGTAGATGACCCTTAACACATCTCAGTTAATGAAAATATTCAATTTTTCTGCATTTTATATCAAAAAAACTTAGAAATGTTTATTGAAAACATCCTTATTTGTGAGTTTAGTCCACGGTATTTTAAACACAAGTACGTAGGTACGTTTACAATGTATTATTTTCAAAATTCAACGTGACTGCAAAGTTATCATGAACACTGAAATTATAGCACACTCATAAACACGTATTTTGAAATACGTGACTACCGAATGAAAAACGTTCCATGTAATATGACAATATAAAATACTTCCTTGTAAATAACATATATAATAAATCATGTCAAGTATATGATCCATACCTGCCCAAATGACAGCACAGGCGATCATAGTGGCAAATAATTTATTATCTAGAGCAACAACTACATACTTGGTATAAATAATTGTGTTTGAATAAATAAAATAAATAAATCATCACCAACTACGCCTGATTTTCATTATTTTATTTGCCAATCGAAGAGTTTTCAAAGAATCACACATCGATTCTACAGACCCAACAACTGATGGTTTTTTGCAATAAAAAATCATAAGCCCAGAAAAGTAACAAAATAAGATCATAATCATAATTTTACAAGAATCTTGCATAATATTGTATTGTTTAGAATAAAAAGTAACACGAGAACCCAAAAGAGATTAAATTAGACAAATGAAACAAGTCGTAACATGTAAACTTGTAGTCAAGCCAGGCTTGAGAAATTGACACCGAAGAATCATACTTTACACGAACATGTGTAAGGTCGTGCGAGTTTTTATCGAAAGAATCTTCGGAGCCGTAAATCTTAACAACAAATGTTCAACTTGATATACGAATTAGCTCACAACGAAATTGTTGTATAAATTAAAAATACCACGAATATAGAAAATAGTTTCGTTTAAAATTAATATTTCAGAAGACGACAGTTGTGGCACAAAAAATACGATCTAGTTGTCCTCCTATTATACACATCTGTATCGTTATCAAGAACAGATATTTTTTTTTATTAATAGATTAATATCCTATTTTAAGTTTCCTTAAAATCAATAATTTAAAAAAATTCTAAGCAGGAATAATTGTTTTGTAAAATACAAGCAGTTTGATTTGGAATTTGGAAGAAGGGAATAGTCGAAGATGATAGAATCTGGAAAATATGCTCAGTGGCTTTGTCAGTACAGCTTCTGCTGACAGACTATCTAAGTTATCAGTACTGTTAATTGATAGAGGAATTAATTCATGTATTTAATTGCATGTAATAAATAAACTAATTAATAGAAAAGAGGGGCGTAACAACTAATATTTCCATAACTACAAAGCCATCACATATGCTGGTAATATTTCTAATATATTCAGCAACAAATACAACAATTTCTTTTAAAACAAAAAGCAGTGTGAGTAAAAAGTTTTTAAATATAAAAATAAGTATATCCCCATAAAATGGGATATTTAAACTTAATTGTTCAGACGGTGATGCTGTCTATAATATGGGTCGAACCATTCGAAATTTCGAAATTACACACAAACATATATACAGATTAAAACAACCAGATACATCATATTACACAAAACATCTACTTGACACGAAACATTCATTAACATCTAATGGTGGGAGCAGACCAAGCAAACATTGTTGTGCAGCAGTGGAACAACAGGTAGGCAACTGTTGGCTAAATTGTTCCCGTGGGGAGAAAACATTTTCGATAAACTGATGGGCAGCATCGACCAGCCTGCTTTCTCCGGTGTTTGTCCAGTGTTCGTTCAGACTGGCACCACGAGCAATAAAGAAGACTCTGTGTACGCACTATTCGGCAACATCTCCTTTGAAGTAACCCCTCGGGTCGGGAGCGAACAAAGACCAGCACAACTGTTGCGCAGCACGTACACTCTGTGTAAACTTGAGTGTTTCTCGAGTGTTGTTCCACTGTTGCACAACAATGTTTGCTTGGTCTGTTCCCACCTTAATACAGAATTAGAAGTACTGCATATTTGTGATAAGGAACAAGAGCTGGATTTTCTTGAAGAATTAGAATTTAGAATATAAATAAATCCACCATAATCATACCAAATTGGCATAAGCTTTTCCAAAAAATTAAGGAATTGCTGCTTGAGGGAATAACTGTAAAATATTCATTATATACTAAAAATGGTATCAATAACATATAATTCGTTTGAGAAAAATGTATAATTTTTTTCTATAAGACGTAATATTACAACACTAAAGAGAACGATTACTAACAGCAAAAGATTTCTTTGAATTGTCTCATTCATAGTAATTTACATATATAGGTAGGCCAAGATAAATATAAATTAACTTCGTCTAACCTGAGGATATATAGTTACTGTTAATTCATCGGTTACGTTTGTGCTGGTATTTATTTGAAAAAGTGGCTGAATATAACGGTGACACGATTTGATGTGGAAAACGGAATCGAACATCAATAAATGTCATTTGATATAAATTTTTTTATAAATTCATATATTATATATACAGGTTCAGCGAATACATATCTTCCATAATGTAGAATCTCTCATAGGATCGACATAAATTAAATTATATACAGATCGCGAAAAGTCTATTCTAGACAAACGATTTACACAAATACGACAAGGAAAGTATGGGAAAAGCTACTTGAAAGAGAGAGAATAATGATTGTTCGCCGCAGTTAGCGTTGGGCGTGTGTTCAGTTCTAGCTACCAATCTGATATGAAAGCAGCGTGGCCAATTTAGAATGTTTGGTACTTTCTAAGGAATAAATAACTTATTTTGCATTTGACTTTTAATACTTGTTATCGCCATATTTAGTGGGATAAAATCGAGATTGGTAATATTATTGACTTTTGAAAAATAAGTGAGATTAACTCATTTAAGAATAAAATAATGGAGTTCAAGAAAAAAAATTGGACAAATTACAATCTGCAATGAATAAAAGACACTGATCACAAGCCCATCAGCGATTGCGCACAATTATTCTTCCCTCTCTTCCAAGTAGTTTCTCTAAAATTTTCATTGTCGTACTTGAGTAAATCGTATGTCGCGAATAGAATTATTGCAATCTGTATGTCCGAGAGTGAACAATATACTTCCCCTCCACGAAACGGTCACGTCTCTAGACATTATCTATCTGTCTCTCCATATTCTATAGCTTCTTCTCTTCCACTCTCCACTCACAGAATACATAATTATTTCTCGAATCTGTATATACATTTTCCTTTTTTGTATTTATTAACAACAATTTAATAATTATGAAATATGAAGAAATAATTTTATCGAATCCAGCCCAAGTGGAACCTTAAATCAAACTCCTAAATCTTTTATGGTTGCTCCCAAACAATATGTTTAATTTAATCTTGTTTTTAATAAGAAATAAAAAGCGATCTAATTAGCGATTGGACCGTATGAGATATTGGTTAATTAGTAGGTATGCAGTTCGATACAAGTGCAGGTGTCTGGACCCAAACTTACTTTATAGATTTACTGGATTCATTATGAAAATATTCAGGATTGGAAATCAAAGGGTTAGATTACAATCGGTTGAGATATTTTAATTAAAAAGATTGACCGCAAAAAGCGACCGGCGGCGGTTCACTTTTTGGCAGTCGACTTTAAAACCCGCACCGAATCGGAATGTTCGAGTTGTGTGAAATATACGAAGCGAATCTGATGTTTTGTTGCTCATTAAAAGTATTTATATGTTTTATTCAGGTTCAGGTTCAGGGAATCTAAATTATCAAGGCAAAATTAAGAAAAAATAGATGTATGGGTATTTGGTAGGTATTTACTTATATGATATTAAATGAAAACAATTATTGAGTGTATGAAAAATATAACAATTGTCCGAAACTAACAATTGTTTTGGTCCTCTATCATGCCATAGCTGGAATTTAAGACTAAGCTGTCGTCTTCTTTGACTTTGACTTTGGCTTTGACAAGAAAATATGTTGCTTGAGGTCATGGAGGATATGGAGGTATGTCAGCATGTCAGCATGAGTGTATTAGGAAAATAACAATCTCTTGAAGCTAACATTGGGTCGATCCAGAGGCTTTGTTGACGATGGCGACGAGAAATATATTATTTTTCAACAAAATACTGTACCAAAACACTTAATTTGTACGGCATTTTAAATACAATTTATCTGAAGAAACTTCTAGACCATTAGACACATATTTCCACTAATATACTAATATACTTTTTTCCATATATAATAACCTAACCGGCATTTATGGTCACTTGTATGTGGTAAAGATGAGACAAGGTCATAATACTTTTTTCAGCATTTTAGAAATATGTTAATTTGGTTCAGTCCTCTAGGATCTCATGCAGCTTGTATTCGAAACAAATCTGTCGCCTTCTTGTATTGAATAAGTCATATTCCATTACTATATATTTGACTGGAAGGTCTTCTACTAGAGGCAATTGAGCAGCTGTAAGTCAGTTTAGTGTGACCTAAACGAAGTTCAGAGCCTCAGTGAGTTTACCAAAGATATCCGATTATAATTTTTGCTGCTGTTCTGATTTCCATTCATATTCGGATGGAAGGAATTGTTGTGGCAGACGTTAAAGATGATAATCAGCCAGTTCATTGCCAAGTATACCCATATATTATGACAATATCAATAGAACGGTAACTTTGGTGTTCAAGAAAAAATATGATGAATAAATAAAATGGACTAGTTGGGACTAGGGAGATTACATAATTCAGAGATTATACCATCCAAACCATTCCATGTCGACAAAAACTAATGTTCTTATTGTAAGCCACTTAACTTAACCAAATCACTACACAACATTGAATATTACCACTGAACTTTTAAATAGTTGTTTAAATTACCACAGAAAAAATTTTCAATATACTCTTATGATTGAACAGATAGATAGATCTTCATTCTCCATTTTTAGATTGTATTTTATGGAAAATATAACAGTACTAGTACCAGGCTCGTTTAACTTTGGTTTTGAGCCTCTGTTTTATGCTAATTTCTTGAAAAAAGTAGATACAAATTATTGAAGATATGGTAACATATTCCATCCAAAAAAGCTTTGTGTAAAACAAAGTTTGTGTTTATTGCTATAGACTGTTTATATCGTAGTACATTTATGAAGTCCATCTTCAAACACCAATCTATAATTTATATAAACGGACTTATAATGTGAACGTACTTTTCATACAGTCGTGTGACTCTTTAAGTGATCGTGATCTGCCTTCTCCAGACTTGTTTATTTCACGTCAAAAGACCGACAACTGCTTTCTTCTTACTATATTTCTGGCTTTTTACACTTGATTTAAGATTGATGTTACTCCGTCATACGTTCGATGATGATGATGGCATCTTTGAATGGCAGGTTTTTAGCCCGGCAGTTGGTACCGTTAAAATTTTAAATGAATGTGTTTTTCTTTTTGTATGAGATAACACGTACATAAAGTATGTTGTGAATACTTCTGTTTTGAATCGACTAATGAAATTTCCATTCATACAGGTACATGTTTGAACATTTTCGAGTATTGAGAAGTTTTAAGCTCGCGCACAACTTTCCATAGCTCCTTTCTCAACACTGTTTTCACTTTTTCTTAAATAACAACTCTCTTTTAAGAGCTAGACATCAGAGTGTGACATAAGACCTCCAGAACAACATGGCCGAACCTGTCAGTGAAGCTGGAATGGTCTTTACAAAAACCTGATATGGTTGAATAAGTTTTTTATTCCTTATTTACTGATATTTCTATACATATTTATTCCCTTCCCCTTCTCGAAAAGGTATCTAATGATTTGTATATTCCACATGAATGCGCGCCGGTTTGGGCCTGGGTTTTCTTGTTTTTTATTGTTTTTTATTCCTTATTTTCTGATATTTTTATACATAGTCACACTTTGATCAACCGGGTTTGGGCCTAGGTTTTCTTGTTTTTTTTTAGTTTTATATTTCTGATATTTACATATTTATTTCAATATTTGGTTAGGTGCTGTGAGAGCAATCCGTACCTGCTTTCGACCCTATCTAGACAGAACGTACCGCGTTTAGTCGCGGACCAATCAGCACGGCAGATTTTAGAGCAATGGTTGATATGTGGTACGTTTTGCCTAAATGCTTCCGGTAATGAGCTGGGTGGAATAAACACATTTTTTAATGATTAAAAGACAAATTCGAAAATATAGGCTAATATTCTTTTTTAGAAACGTCAAAAAATAATTGGTGCATGTCTGTTTAAGAATGGCTTATTGCCTAAACGTTTTAAATATAAATCAATCATTATATTATTGTGGTGTAATGTGAGAATGTATGTTCCACTTGCTCGACATGTATAACAGGTATTCAGTGCGATTCTTCAAATTAATCTTGATATTAGTTACGAGTCGTGTACACAATCGAGACACCCACACAAATAACTACTACACTCTTATTTCTAACCGATATATCTCTTACTTCTAGACCGCTCAGCTGATAGACATTTCAAAAGCATGTTGGTAGTTTTTTTTCATTCGCATTTGATGCAATGAATGCAGTAAGACATTGAAGCGTTTAATAGTTGAGAGCTTCAAGTAAACGGAATAAATTAACCAAACGAATATTTTTTAGCATAATTCAGTTTCGATATTTATTTTATCACCATAAATAAATGTTTAGAATATTTTTTTATGAGGTTTTGTAATGGGAATCTTAATTTTACGCAAATGAAAAAACTGTTATAGTTAGTTAGACGCCTAGGTTTTAAATGAGCCTCAATAAGCCGATTATTATTTTATTATTATAATGATTATTTAAAATCCCTCGATTATTTGCAGATGGTTATCAAAACGAGTGATACTTAAAAAATTAGACCTTTGGAAAGATCAAGTAGGACTAAGACAAGCGAAGATATGTACTCCTGGAAAACAACGACCAAGTGAGACCTAAAAAATGCCTTAAATGAAGCCTACGATACTCTAAAATCACTTTAAGTGATGGTACTAAAGGAACTAAACGTCTCTGAGAATTTCCTCAGAAGCTGAGTGAAAGAATAGATCTTTTTGATCTCCGTGTTTCCTTAAGACATACAAAACACATACAGATCCGGCAAATAATTATGTATGTATAATTCAGTGAGTGGTGAGTGGACGAGAGGAAGCTATAGAGTAACAGAAACAATGTCTAGAGAAGTGGGAAGAAGCTTTTGTGGAGAGGGAGAATGCTGTTCTCTCTTGGACATATTTTATTTAATTTATAGTGATCACTGTTGCTCCTATATAAGATTCTACATATGGAATAAATTTGCTTAGTACCCTTTCTTTTGCGCAGACAATAAGACACACTTTTTGTCTAGCATGAAGGTAAGTGTACTTTGACATTTGCGAATATAAATCGTCGTAAATCGTATAAATCCCTGAACCTAAAAAGTGTAGTTGAGCGTAATGTGTAGATGTTGCGTCTTGTTAAAAATAAACGGTGTCTACTGGAAGTTAACAATACAAGATTCGGAAGAAAAAAGTATTTTAATTACCATTAACAAATTTAAAATGAAATTCTGAAATTTATAAGGAAAACCGTCACTGAATCATCCCAACAATTTCTGTTGGTACTGGTTCGCCGCTAATGATGAAAATAAACGAAAAAGAATACGAGACTCTTTAAATTCCTGAGTGACAAAAAAAAAAGCCCTTAATTATAATTAGATGGTTTCGGTTTCGTTTTCGTTTGTTATTATCACTGAAGTTTAGAGACGAAAAAACTTGAATAAATATAATATTATTGAAATCAAAATTGTCAAAATGTTTTACTGGGCCAGTATTCACGAATGTCGATCGGTAAATGTCGTACGAAACGTAAAACTACAATTTTCATGCTACAAAATCTCACTAGGGTTTGAGCAGGTGACAAATTTTCCAATATGCGAGATTTTGTGTAGAGAATGTAGTTATTTTTGAATTGAATGTAGGATTACGAAGATTGATATCCAATAAGAAATCTTACAAGACTCATATCCTGATGAAGGATTTGAAGTATTTGGACGTTGAAGGTATGAAAATGAATTTAATATGCATGAGAAAATGTTCAAAAGACAACGAGTTACGAGTTCTATTAACAATTTATTTGCGACTTACTGCAATACTAAAACTCTTCTTTTTAATTTTTGTTGACTTTATTTGGGAAAAGCAGCCACATTTTTATAAATTACTATCATTGCCACATGTAAAAAATGTCGAACGCCGACATTAATGTCGAAGATCATTCGAGAATACGACCTCAAATTTTCGTACGCAATTTTCGTTCGACAAATGTCGGCTACATTTTTGATCGATATTCGAGAATAAGGGCACTGGAAATGATTTTGTCTGTCGTAAAATGTCACATCTTTCACATAATCTTCATCAGACCGTTGATATTATTATTTTAGTTGGCCAATGTCTCACCAATATTTATTTATACATTCATGCAATAAAAAGCAATTATATTGTGGTACGATGCAAGAGTGTGTATGAGCGTGAGTGCCAGAGTGCCTTAAGCGTCTCGAGAGCGAAAGTGTGTTCTGCGCTTAAGCGAGAGTCCACCTTAATAGTGAAAAGACTCAAAAAGTCGAAGTCGTATTCATGCAGTTGAAGAGTGCAGTATTGTATCTGTTAATTGTAGTGTCTGTATCATTGAAGTATTTAACTTTGTTCCTCTAAATGGGTAAAGCATACATAAATCGTCATCGTAGATAAAGTTTGACGATGAATGAAGTCACTTACTCAAATATTATGAAATTAAAAAACGTGCGTTATATTTTCAAAAAACGTCGTATAAATTACAAAGATTAACGGGTCATTATAAAAAACGTTACGGGGTATTCTTATTTTGTTCCTTTTTATAGAACAAGCTATAGATGAAAAAGACTGTACCTCATTTTAAACAGGTTTTACAAAAAAGAACTGAACCTTTTCTCGGTTTTTGTGACTCTATCCTTTAAAGCTTCATTATAGAATAATAAAACGTGTAAAATTTCGTGTGAAACGGTGTTCGTGTAGTCTCTGGTAAAAAAATTAATTATCTCCATTTTAAACTTCGCTGGTCGCGTTTATAAAAACATTTCAGCTACTTAAAGTAGTATATCATTATATTATCATTTTGATTGAATGATTACGTTTACGCTATATGGAATAAGTTGAAATATTAATATAATAAAGTGTGTACCATAACGAGTTTCCCTTTAAAAGAAAGTATTAAATGTGGAGTTTATTAAGCAGGGGGCCGTTCAAATATTATGTAATCAGATTTACTACAATTATTTCCCGCCTTCCCCATTGTTATCAAAAATAGTCAAAGTTCATTATTTGTGAGAATCCCCGGGAATGCTTTTTCTTTTCAATCATAAACAATGTGTGAGTTGCCATATGTGTGAAAAGGTGAATAACTACTAATATATAACCCCCACTTTTCAAAGAAATTCGTTACGGAAATGAGCAACAAGAAGGAATGGGATCCAAATACCATTACCAGACTTGGAAAGAATGCCATTCAATGGTACACAGACGGCTCAAAAGCAATAGAAGGAACTGGGATAGGAGTGTTCGGGCCAGGAACCAAACACTTTGGAAGCTTGGGAAAAACCCCAAGTATCTTTCAAGCGGAAATCCACGCCATAAGAAAGTGCGCCCAGTTCAATATTGATAAAGGATACAGAAGACAAAGGATTATCATAATGTCGGATAGTCAAGCAGCCATTAAGGCACTGAGCTCTTGTGTAATCAGTTCCAAAATGGTGTGGGAATGCCTAGACAAACTCAATGAACTGGGCGAGAACAACATAGTCACCTTACTATGGATTCCAGGACACACTGGAATAGAAGGAAATGAAATAGCAGATGAACTAGCAAAGAGGGGGACTGAAATACCTTTCTGGGGGCCCGAACCCTTTTGCGGAATCAGCTCCAATGTAATATTGGAAGAAATAAGTAAAGCCGAGAAAAAGAGAAGATCTGACCATTGGAAAGATCTAGTAGGGCTTATACAATCGAAGACTCTTCTGGGTGACTACAACCTGTTGAGATCAAAAGAATGCATAAGTCAAAGTAAAACTGCGCTAAGAGTTTTGACAGGGATCCTAACGGGACATTGTCGCCTGAATGGGCACCTGAAAAAGCTCAAAATAGTGGAGGAAGAAGAATGCAGATTTTGTGGAATGGAAGAAGAAACCTCCATCCACATACTTTCCAACTGCACAGCACTCCAGAATCCTAGAGCACAGCACCTGGGAGATTACTGGATAGAAGAGGAACATTTGCCTAAGTTGAAGCCTGCAGACATCCTAAAATTCCTCCGGGAAATAGGACTAAAGGAACTACTAGTTTCTGAGACTCTCCTCAGAAACTGAGTAGAAGTAAGGGGGCACAATAGACCTTTTAGGTCTCAGTGAATGTCACCCCAAAAATCACACATACATACATACATACATACAATATATAACCCCCGACCTCCCCATAGTGAATATTGAAGCACTTTCCTTGATTTTTCGTCTTTTACTAATGGGCAATTTTAGTATTGTGTGTGCCGAATCCCATTGAATATAATGCTCCTCTCTTCCCATGTCTACAAATACCTGACTTAAAGAACTCTATCTTTGATACACCTTTTGTGCTCAATTATTCGGATTTCCAATGGTCTAGATGTTTCACCTAAATAAAATTTGTCGCGTTTACAGGATAGGCAGTTTATTTAAAATTAATCTTCATTGTTTGGTTAAGTTTTTGTTAGTATTGATTTTAAGAAGAATATAGTGCAAAAAAACGGTTGATTCCGCGATTGCAGCACTCCAAAAAGTTTGTTTCAACACAATATAAA
>CAJUYG010000351.1:54876-114047 GCA_910591675.1 Galerucella calmariensis | reverse complement strand
ATTTAATTTGCCTGGTCTATTTGTAATGAATACACTCCATTATTAAAGATTAAATCTTTGACTATTATATTCAAAAAAATAAATCCCCATCTGAATAATTTTGTATATTTCCGTTTTTTTAGGAATAAGCTGAAAATCTGACATTGTCGCAGGTTCTACCGAATGCAAGTCGATGACTCGAGTTAAAGCACAGGCGAGCATACGCAATGAGGTGCACCGTTTTCCCACGGTGACCGATTCAAGTGAATGTCATATTATTATAGTCAGGCATACGCGAACACATGAGCACGGACACCTGCTCCGTTGGGCTGCTTTTTTAGAAAGGTGTCATCGTTTTGGCGATTCTTGACTGATGTCAAATTCGGCTTCTACTAATTCGTTATTACTTACGATAACAAATGTAAAATACTTATTAATGCTTTTATACAAAATGTCAGGAAAAGAAATTAATTCTATTATACAATATAATTTTTTTTATGAATGGTCGAGAGATCAGAGGTATTTTTTTTTATTTCCGCATCAACCACATTGTTTATTAGCGGTGGAACAGCGAATGATTTACTTTGTACATAGGTTAGTTGAACAATACAATAATTATATTTGGTATAGAAGCTCAGAATCCTTTAAAAACTGTACTTAACTTTGAACACTGCACTCCTTGAACACTGCACTTAAATTTTTTGGTAGGCGATGCTGTAACCTTGCGACACTTTTTCTTTCCTTTAAAATGGATGAGTTAAATCATGAAGGTCCAAAAAATGTAGGCGATAATTAGTAAAACCACAATGGTATTGATGTACCATTTGTACCAAGCTTCTAGTGGATGAGCATTATCAGCTAAATATAAGCCTTGAATACAGTACAAAATAGTATATTGAAGTATATGTGGATATTAAGGTCTTTAAAACACGCGCGATTTTTCGAAATAGAGCAAGTGTTTTAAACATCAGTTATCCACGAATACTTTACGCTATTTTTTTTATTGGTACACTTTGAAATTATAAATACTGGTCTATAACTACTACAAAAACAAGAAATGGAAATCATAGTTGGAAATAAGAACTAAATGTCAAATGATTGAATTTGATGTATACCTTGCGTTGTCATGGAAATGCGAAAACCATAAACTAATCTGTATTTATTGAGTTCTGTGAATGTCAATAGTATTAATTTAAATACCATTTCATAAGATTTGAAAAATCGAAATATTGCTATTTCAAACAATACCAACGGCACTCCATCCATCGATGCGGAAACTGTTCGTTTAAGTACCTATTGACGAACTGTCGCAACCAAAATTTAAAATGAGTGGCTCGATCATTTCATCAGTAATATGGTCCAGTTTTCACATTTTTTCTTCTTCTTAAATCGTATGATTTACTGCTATTTTCCAGCTTTCACGCTTTACATTTTACACAGCCTCCAAAACCAACTGTTTGAGATCGTCTATTTTGAAAGAATTATTCTTTCTTGAAGCTTCTCCCTTTATCTGTGCCCCTACCAGTTCAATCGGGTTTAGTTCGCAATGATGGTGGTGTTCTAGTCCCACGATTTTTGCAATTTCCGTTTTTTTGAATTTCTCTTAATGAATAAAGCACATAAATAGAGCTTTTTCCCACAGAACCGAGATGGAACTTAATATTCTTTGAATTTGACCAATTCTGAAAACCTTTTCTTAACCACTTGGTTGTGGGCAATTTTTCCAAAAGTATCGAGTGAATTACTTGCTTTATCAATCATAAGACAAAACAAACCACCTTTAACAAAACCTTTTGAGCTGCTGATGTGTACTATTATCCTTTCCTGATGGTGGATTCAAACCAGTGGATAAATTATTTGAAAAAGCCTGTCTTCGACTTGAAACAGTTTCATCCTGCCAAAATTTATATGGTGAATGACCCTCGTTAATCCTTGTTTCATCTAAATGAAATATATTTCTTCTTTAGTTTCTCATTTCTTTTATAGTCGTTAGGTAATTTATTCTCCATACTACAATATCGTTTCTTTGTATTAGAATGGACTTTCTGGGAGGCTTTTTACAGCAAAAACCTATTTCTCTTATTGTGCTTCAACTTATTTCAGGGTAATCCTTACCGCCTGGAACCGTAGCAAGAGCTTTCGGAAATAATATTACGTTACAGCTATGAAACCTTCAATAAAATGAGCTTTTGGCCTGTCCAAATCTTTTTCTATTGTTCTGTTCAGCTTATAGTTATTAAAGACCAATAAAAGATCGAAAACTTGTTGCTCAGGTTCATTTATAAAAATTTTAGGATATATTTAGATTATTCCGTAATAATAATAATAAGTTTTGCATTAGAAATTCAGTTTTATTACTCTCTCGTACATTAAAATAGACTATAGTTTCCATAAATTGAACTATGATTTTAGCTATTTTCTAACCTAACCTTAGTATTATTTATAGAAATGTAGTATGCAAGAATTTCTATAAAATGTCACTTATAATATAGAATTGGTGTTGAGTAAACAAGTTTCAATGATACCAGAACCAACAATATTACAGCTATAGCTCTTCAACTAATTAGTGTAGTGAGAAATAAACAGCAATAAGAAATTATTATAATACGGGATTCGACAAACTTGGTCTCATTAAAAAGACTTCTTTTTGTTCTATCAGTTGAATGACAAATCAACTCGAATCGAATCACTTAGCGGACGTTAGAGAAGAAGAAATATCAAAAAAGTTTTTCAATTAACAAGTAGTTTTTAATTCTAGTGAGGCATAGAAATTTCCTATATCTTAGTAACCAGTTGAAGTACTTTTTTTTCACCAATGAAGGGTTTGAAATTAAAGTTTCCTCCAGCTATTTTTCATGAAAATTGGGTAATGCAATCTGGATAAGATGTAGTGAAGTTGTTTATGTTGACCTCTCTTCACTCAACAACTAAAAAGCGTTGAAATATTTTGTACTTCTTGTGTATCTTTTTTTTAGTCTTATTGGAACGAAGTTCCTTATCGCGCGTTGTGAAAGGAGGCTAGACGGATAAAATTCTTACGAAAAGTTTTGTCACGACACTTTTTGATATAGGAAGCTATTGTAAGCTGTGCGCATCGCATGTTTCTCTGTCTGTCCGGGCGCGAACCATCAACCTACGCGTCTATATCAAGGCATTCAACACATGCTGCCATGAGCTCTCATGTGTATTAGATGCGAAGAAAGGTACATGCTGCAATGTGCGATTATATACAGATAATAATAATAATTGCTTTTGTATTTTTAGCAAGTACGCACTATAACCTCTCTTTATTATTGTGCTAACCAAGTCATACGCATTATAATCTCCACATTTTGTGTGTTTAGCAAGTGTACGCGTCATAATTTTAATAATTAGAAAAACAAATCATATTTTAATATTACAATTTCAGAACGTATGTATTTAGCAAGCCGTGCGTGTTCTAACCTATACGCTGTTGTGTTTACAAAGTCCCGCGCATCTATGACGTGTATGAAAGAATAGACAGACAGAGTACATATATATATGTATATATATAAATGTTTCGGTGTGTGTATGTATATGTACAATTCCTTCACTAATTAATCGAAAGGAACTTCGTTCCATTCGGGTGTCCCTTGACACCTCTCAAGTTTTTTTTTTCACAAAATTGAGTAGAGGGTTACCAGCTGTATTCTTCTGTGCTTTTATGATGATGATGATACCTCGCGAAGTAACAAGCAACTACTGAGCAAGAAACAGTTTTTCCAACAATAGGGTGAATTCTATAAGAAGTGGCTAAAAATTAACGGTACGCCGTTATATTTGACAAAGTTTCCGCTATTAGAGATGTTTTAATCTATACATAATCAAAATTATGATTCAAATTTCAATATCCAATCAAGAGTTTTCCGTTAATAGTTTAAAGCTTTTCATGCATACAGACTAGCAAAAATGGGTTAGCAGATTGTCTTATTTTTAACTGTGTGTTAAAATTTAACATTTGCTTACAGAATTGCTCCTAATATCTGGTAATTAATCATTTTAATCCAGGTCAAAGGTAAAAATTTGAGGTTTTTTGGATTTTTTGGAGTTTTATCAAAAAGTACCGCAAACTTAATCTTCCTGAAATGAAGCGATTCTAAGAGAATTTGGCTCTCCGGTAATTTTTGTAATTTGTTGAAACATGATTGAAACTATTGGTTTGTCTTCAACATATAAAATGGATTTAAAGAAACCGTCACATAAAAATTTAAAAGTTAATCTCCCAACAAGCAGCTGTACTATTCACCACGAGTAAGATATATATAAAAAAACGACCCGATAAAATATTAATCACGATTATACACAATTAAAAAAAAATTCGGACAAACGTTTGTTGTTGACCTTAGACCACTTCAACTTCAAGGTCAAAAGAGAATCTCTTCTTCTTGACCCCAGACATGCAGGACTGGTCTGATGTAAATTATATACACATATAAAAAAATAATTGGTCGACTATAGTCATAATTCTAAAACTACACGAATTCCCGGCTGAGTCAAATTTATTTTTCTCTCTTGCTTTATTTTAATAAATATTTAGATTTTAAATAAGTTATTACCAATCAGATAGATGTTTGTTCTCTCAGTTCTTGCTTAATACAATCTGTATACACAATTGTGTTCGTGATACTATGAATAAGTTCATTTTTTATAAAATACTTTCATATTGTCTTTTGTTCAATATTTTTTCACTTATAATTGCACAAGTGGTTTGTATTTTATCGGGTAAATTTGGGTTGTTTAATGAGAAACTGTTTCCCAGCAATTTGACGAGAATAACTGTCAACTATTAAAAACACGACACCGAAGGTGGAGTTAGGTTGACAGTTATTCGTGTCAAATTGCTAAAGGAAACAGTTTAGAATTTGAACAACACAAATTTACCCAATATCAATACAAACCTCTAGTGTAATTCGGCAGGACAATTTAATGAATGAGAAATTTGGAAACATATCAATGCAAACTTTATTTATGAAACATTGAAAATTTTTATTTTAATGTACTATTATTAAAAACGCAGGTATTGAAATTCATACTAAGAACAGTGATATTGATGAACAAATGAATAAGTGAATAAACCACTAGTGTATTTGTCAACAGTAAAAACACAAGAGATTTTTTTTATCGGATAAATTTCTCTTTGCAACGAAACAGTTTTGCCAATCACTAATTTTACGAGAAAAACTGACATGATATCTAATGTCAGTTTTTCTCGTAAAATTAGTGATTGGCAAAACTGTTTCGTTGCAAAGAGAAATTTATCTGATAAAAGAAAAGATCGAGTGTTTTTTGGCAGGATAAATTAACGGCAGAATATATGGATGAACAACAAAAATAATTATCTTTATTAACTTGCGACTCATTGTCATTGTGTAAAAGTGACGTCCCCTTACTAGATATTGAGGAAGAGGAGTTTTTATCGGGATAAAAAAGGATGCACCTTTTTTATCGATGTCAAAGTGACAATAACATTTCCAGGTATATGACAATTTAACATTGGAGTTAATTTATCGCTGTAAAAGTTAAAGCTAACTTTTGCCGCTGTCAAAGTGACAATTGCACTGTGGCATATGCGATTTTTTATACATGAAAATTGTCGTTACTATTACTATTTATTTATTGTCAAAACTGGCATTTTTATCGAAAACTTTGAAAGACGAGCAAGATTTGTCTTCTTCAAAGTACATCAAGAATTTCACCTCGGATGGAAAATTGAATCAATGAAAATAATGTCATGTTTGGCATTATTGCCAAACTGCTACTCTGTGTCACCTAATATAATATAAGCACACGTGGCATTAAAATGAGATATTATTACTATACTGAATCCAAACCCCAGTTTACAGCTTGCTGTTGGCCAAAAATGATCGTGATTGATTGATTGATTCGACACTACCGGTCAGAGGCTTAGAGTCCTAGGCACCTCAGCCGATTGTATGCATGTGCTTACTCGGGATACACGGACCAGTAAGTAAACCGGTCACTGTCCTCATCTGCTGAGGTTTAGTAATTCATTGTCAGCTTCTCCGAGGATTGTTTGACCAGGAGTCTGCTGTGTTCCTGTATCTTCACGTGTCTCCAATAAGACTGATGTTTAGTTTGAGTCCGCTGAGATATACAACCACGTGCAGCACTTTTTGATATTCCAAATACTGGTTCAGTACCAGTGGAAGCAGCTTCAAACTCTAGCATTGCTAGAGGATGTCTGCCTTTTCATTTCCTGCAAAATCCATGTGCGCCGGGACCCACTTAAGAGTTACTCTGTTGTAGTTAGCCAGGGTTAGTAGTTTTTGTAGGCAGTTCCAGACTAGTCTAGATCTGATCTAAGGACTGGCTAAGGATTTTAGTACTGCCTGACTGCCTGACTTTCGGTGAATATGAGGATCTTTTGACCTCTGTACTCTACCAAAAAATTACTCTTCTCAATATGATAATTCATTGTATTGTAGTCAGTTAAACGACAGTTACTGGTCCTGTACCAGCCTTTGGTATATCAAAAACTAAGGCAGGGGGTGTATATCTATGTGGATTCAAACAGAGCATCGACCTTCCAAAGCAAGAACACAGCATATTCCTGACCCAAAAACCCCTGCTTACTAATGGAATATATCTAAGCAGGAAAGTGACGGGATGTATCTTCACTCAATGGTTTTTTATTACATTTATTTACTTTTGCACAAATTAATTCCATAATCCTTTATTGGTCCTCAAACTATTGGCATCACTGTATTACGAAACCTTGAAACAAACGCTGGTAGTACAACCTGTAATAATACTCTCGGCCGGAATATACGATCTTTAACTTCTCTCTTTTTAGTTTCTTTTTCATATTCTTCTGATCGTTGATCGTCTTTTTTTTTGTGGTTTTGAAGATCTTTGATGAAAATGTTTAATCATATATATACAGAGATAATTCATATTATGATGCTAAATGCAGGTATTAAAATAAATTGTCATTTGTCACGATATGTCAGCGGTAGCGGTAAAAGATTATACGTGCCTTTGTGGTTAGAAAATCATAAGGAGATTATTGTGGTATTGTATTAATTATTATCTTTATAAACACAGGAGTCAAGGCGCGTCAATTTTTATCAATTAATTGTTGTTAAAATTCAACTCAAACAATTTGTTATATATTTCCGCATAGAAAATAAAGGAGATATTTGGAACAATAACGTTTCTTTGGGAAGTACAATGCTCGAATCTTGCAAATCCGTCGGTGTTTTTTGGACAATTAAACTGTCGCCTTATAGACCGTCAACCCGCTGCAAAAAAGCGTGATGATAGTTAAACGTATGCCTCCTTGAGACTTGGCCAATTGCAACACTTTTAAGGGTGTGTGCCAACCCTTAAGTCGCACGCTGCACGTATGCCGATCATTTTGCGATGGATTTTTTTTCATAAACTAACGTTTCGTGTCTCGGCATACGTGAAACTGAAATTGCAAAATGCAATTTTTCATTGCAATAAACAATTAAATTATCTGTCGTTTCCCCCACGGGCAAATATTTATTTCGCTTGATTGTTAATGAAAATGAGCAAAATTACCGAATCTCAAGGACGTTTAACTATCATCACGCTTTTTTGCAGCGGGCTGACGGTCTATAATTGATCACCATGAAGCGCTGAAAATAGTGGAAGAAGGAGAATTTAGATTCTGTTGAATGGAAGAAGAAGCATCTTTTCACATACTTGTGGATTGCGCAGCAATAAAGGAATCTACACCTAGGAGAATATTGGATAGAAGACATATACCTACCTAAACTAAAGCCCGTGGATATCCTAAAACTCCTTCTAAAAATAGGTCTCAGGAAGTAAGTAGAAGTAAGGGGGCACAAAAGATATTTTCGGTCTCTGTGAATGTCACCCTATTATACATACATTGCTCAATAAACTTAGTAAGTTTCTTCACCACTTCTGCTGAATTCAATTATGAGCCGAAAATGTAATTGACTTTTTGCTTCTTTAACATTCAGGCACTTAAACTTTATGGGTATCAGCCTATTTTATATAAAATAATTGACACTATTAATTGCTAATTAAGCATTATATTCGTCGACTTTTAAATTGAACAAAATTTTTCGCACACTATCAAGGTTACATTCATTAGAAAATATTCATAATTTTAAATATTTTGCAGCCTAATTTAATTCGGTTTAAATTAATGGTGTTTCCCAAACATACCATTTCCTTAATTTATTGACAAGTTTTTGGTATAGTACACCAAGGAAAAAATTATATTACAATTGTTTGAATATTATTGTTAAAACTGTGAAATAATTTAATCCCCACTTCTGATCTGTGTTAGATCTAAGAAGAATATGGAATATGTATTGTATGAATAATAATAATAATAAGATTATTTGGTCGATAAGTATTTATAAAATAATTATTTAAAAAGAACAGGACATAAGTATTTGGAGTTACAGGTACCACTATAAAAGTTTATTTTTCAACAAATTTTAAAGTGAAAGTAACACAAATGTATGTATGGCTTGAAAAAGAGTTTCAATAATTCCCTTGTAACATTGGGAAAACCCAATTAGATACTTTCTATTTATTCTAAAATTTGGGCTATTTATTGACAAAACTATTTTTGAGTTGTGTCACTGATGTTGCTTCGAATGAGCGATAAAATATGCATAGAAGAATTGGAATAATGCAAAACATATTAAACAGCATTTCCAACTTTTGAATTTTAAACATAAACAGACTTTTCATAGACATTGTACTCATAATTACTATTATTAATTGTTGGCGATTTGATTTCAACCGATAAGAATGTAAATTTCCTGAGTTGAACACATTAACATAAGATGATTTTAATAAATTATTTCAACCTCACTTAATAAGGTCCGAAATCCGATCGTCGATCAGTACAACTATTATAGCAGTAATTTAATAAATATTATTTCATATTAACTCAACACAACATTCATTCACTATAATTCATACACATGAACTGATAAAACCGGTGTTGATGTAACACTAACAAGATCTAAAAAGATGACAAAATAACGTGTAAATCTTATAAAATCAATTCCTGATGCGTAATTCTGCCAAAGATGGAAACCCGTTTGTTAAAAAGGAAGCTAAAGCTTTCACAGATTAAATCCAAACTAATTTATTCCGAAACCGGATTGAACTTCCGAATGAAATGTTAGATACAGGGCTAACGATACACTTAAATCTGTCTCAGTCTACTGATCCTGTACTTCTAATACGTAGTATAACAACTGAGATGCCACATATCTCTTTGTCTTTTTTAAAGAATTTAAACTGAAAATGTCGCTTTTATATAGTAGCGTATTCGAAGAAAAGCATTAAATGCAAAAAGCAACGTCAAGTGAGAGTAAATAACCTTGTATGAAATAAAAGTCGTTCATCTAGTTTATACGGCAAAATTTTGTACATACAAACAACGACATAGACTTGTCTTCATAAAAAAAAGAGAGATTATCAACACAATTTACAATTTGTTATAATTAAAGTCATATTTTTATAATCATAGTTATTGTTATTAGTATACAATCATGTGGAATAATCGGTATTAACGAAGGATGTATGTAATTTGGATCTATTTAATCCATCAGTTGAAGAACTCCTACTCTGTCATTGGGGTGGAGCTGTTCTGTAGTAGACCAGCTAGAACAAAGAATTGATTTCACCATAACTGGCGTTATCCATGATTATTAAACTGACTATAAATTTGATTTCGGAACATTTTCCAAAGTTTTCGCAGTTCACATCATCATAGTAGCTACTGATTCTTCTATTACTTTTAAAAACTATTCCTACATCTTAAACAAAACCATCCTCCACTCCTGCTTACACGAATATATACTGTTACGAACTCACTGATTCAGAAGCCGGTCCTGTCGCAAACTATGAATGCGACCTTTCTAGAAAGGTTCTTTCACAGGTAATATTCAGACTGTTCTCGAAGCGTCCAATGGTTTACTCACGAATGTTCTCGAATTATAAAGTATACGCAGAGGTGATTCAAGAATGTTCTAGAGCTACAAAGAACTAAATACACGCGGATTTTCGAGTGAGTCGGGGAGTTGTTCGGTATACAGTGAACCGGTAAACAGTTTAAGTGTACAGTGAGTGAACAGATAGTTATACCGAGTGTAAATAAATTAGTAGACATTAAGTAGTGTGTATATAAATTAAGTTTATTATAGTGTGTAAGTGTTTCTTCAATAAATCAATAGTAATTAGCCATAGTGAGAGTATAATTTTATCCCACGGTAAAAACAGTTCAAATAAATAAGAAAAACATTACAATACGTTCAGCAGCCCTCGCTTGTTTCCTAGCACCAGTTAATACAGTATTATATTGCCATGGTTTCTTCATATGATCTTCGATAAAAATCCACGTTTCATCCTAAATCGTTGGTTTATATGAGTTGGTCCTTTTTCTTCGGAATATTTGCTAGGAAATTGTAACCTTGGATAGTCCCATAAAGTTCCCTCGGCTCTAACTCGGCCCATCATTGATAATAATCGTAACACTAAATTCGATTCGTTCTCATGAATAACCTCACAAAAATAATATCACGTGAATATTGAATGGCTTATGCCGGGTCCAGAGCAAGCAGACAAAACGAAAACACAATTCTGAAACAAAAACACGACAAACTGGCGACAAAATTTGTCGTCAAAAAACAAAACAAAATTGAGACAAACTGTCCACACCAGAACGACAAAATATAAAAACAAAATTCAGTTGATGACGTTGTTGTTATAATTGGTGTTGGTTAACCATGTCTAAAACCAAGTCTAAAAATGCGAGAAAGTTGTTCGGGAAACAAATAATTGTTAGTTCAGCTAAGCGCAGATGATTTGGAATAAGTGGTAGGATTTGATCAAGTTTCAAACATTTTTTGAGAATGTTCTCCATCAGATTTTGAGTATCTGATATGCATTGCTTGCGACCACAGTGCTCCGACAACTTGTCGTGAAATACACAGACAAGACACAGACCTTTTGATCTTTATCGACTTGGGACGGGAGTTGAAAAAGTCTTCAAATTTGCAAACAAAACAAAATTGTCGCAGAAATGTCTCACAAAAATGTTTTCGATTTGTCTGCTTGGTCTGGACCCGGCATTAGGCAAATATTCCTCTACTGCTAACGTCCAATACGAAGCCGACTTGGAATGAGTGGTCTTTGTTTATATGCAATTTTAATTGGGACCGTCCATACTGTGGTTATATTACACCAGACTATATCATGATTCTGGAAAGTCTACAGTATGAAGAGTGGCTTGAACAGGATAAGTCATTTTTAAAAAGTCCAGTCATAAACAGTTAATCAAAAGCAGTTTAAAAGCATGACAGAATAACAATAGGGTAAGGTAGGAGAATGAAATGGAGGAGGAGAAGACGATTTTATTGAAGTGGTAGGTATAGTTTTTAAAAATAACCCACAAACTGGCAACTACCGTGTATTGTTCAAGTCTTGTGACTGTCCCTAAAAGATTTACATCTGAACTACGAATTCGATGTGTGATTGAATAAATAAAAAATAGATTCCATCACACACATTTTTTTTATAGAATGGATTTAAACGACAAGCGTGAACTGATACAACTAATTTTTTTCATGTTTAACTCGCAATCTCACACCAGCCAATTAACTGTAGATTCTATGAACTGAAGAGAATAGTTTATAATCCAATTACTACTCCGCACTCCAGATAAACATTAAATAACAATTTAGCATTTTCCTAAAGTAGAAATAAGTGGATTTTTCCGCTTCATTACCCATGTTACGCTAATCAAAAGTGAAAAAAAAATGGGTATCGTTCGTGTTCTTTGAGTGTTAAATATCTGAAGAATTCACGGATTCTCTAGTTTGGTCCGGTCGTCACAGTGTATTTCACAGATAAATATCCACTTCATTTCGTGATATCACTAGGTACAAGACAAGTGACTTAATTTTTAATTGGTTCGGTAAAAGGCAAACAACCTACTTTCGGAATAGTTCGAATTTGTATGTGAGAATGCCATGCGAGGTTTGTTAATTAACTTTAATTTCAGCTTTTTAACAGCTTTAGGATATTACACTCAGACAAAGGACAATATTTTCCCAAAAAAGTAATTTAATGTAGCCTAAATTAAAGCTATATTTATATACTCTATTGTTCTTGATTCCCTCTGCTCGAAAATAAAATATACTAGGTAAGCACTTCTAAAATAACGCATGGAAAATCAAGGTAATCGACCACAAAGAGGTGCCAGGAGGAAACCTATTGCAGTAGGTGTATTGAGTTATCATGAACAAAGAAAACTAAGTGACTCCCTTGTTATTTGCAACTTAAGTACTCAAGACCACATATTTACCATCAAAAAGCGATACAAGCAAAAATGAAACTATTCTTGGCTTTCCTGGATCTTAAAAATAAGCTTTTGATACAGTAACTAGAAGAGAAATGTGGAAAATATGAGCAGACAGGAGGAGCAAACTACATGTTTTCACTATTCATTTTATGGAAACATTTTACAGAAAATCATATCGATAAAGTGAGGGGGGCGCAACATTATTCTGTTTGTATTTGAGGAACGATTAATCAAAGTAGGATTTCAATTATTGTTCTGGCAAATTACCGCATAATAAATCATCTCCATAATATGAAGAAAGATAAAAAGAATGCAGTAAAGTATTTTCGGTAACAATGTTTTTAAATAAAAACTTATCTCCAGAGAGATAATTTTGCTAGAACATACAAACCAGCAGACCATTAATCACTTAACTTCTCATAAGCGATTTATGTATTCCGCAAACTTTACAGGCTTAAAATATTATTTAAAATCCTCTGCAAAGCAAGCAGTGTTTCTATTAACCAGGAATTTAACGTTAAACGATCTCCGTTTGAACACTTTAATTCAACTTTTAAGCTGTGTAGTTTTGTAGGCTCGGCTCCATAAATTCACTTGTACCCGAACAAATTATTCAAATAAATGACTATCTGAAACCTCACACATTGAAAATGTTTGTCATTAATTTCTGCTTACGGAAAAAGATTTCTAAAACGTTGAATTAAGTGAGGAACTTGGAAAATATTTATTTTTACTTCATGAGTTAACGGGATTCTTCCAGCGCTGTTATAAAAGTTGATAATGTCAGTACGAATAACGAATTAGTACATAAACCATCAACATAGTAGTAATCAATATTTATTGATGTTAACTACAAAAAAAATTATCACAATGAGGTGTTGGAAGTGTTGAACTTTGTAAATGTTATTGCAATGGCTTTAACATATATCTTCAAAATTGTATAAAACATTCATTCTTTACTTTTTTGTAAGCTAATTAGGTTATTTTTGTATATTTTCAAGGGCCGGTTCTACAATTTGAGTATAAACCAGGTATACGCCATAGGTTCTACAATAGAGGTATATCTGTATTCCAAATAAACCAGAATATAAGTTATCTATACCAGTTTGAGGGTATAACCGAGGGATAAACTTATTCCGCATTTCTATTGGTTGGTTTTGACATATAAATATTAATCCACAACCCTACTTTTTTGTTTTGGCTAAAATTCATGGCGTTTTTTGTTAAATATTAATCATCTACATTGAATAAATTCAGATATCTACATTGAAGAAATTTGAGATAGATCCTTTCTACCTAACATTTTTAAATCATATGAAGATTGAGATCAGATTATACCGAAATCCTATCAAGCAATCAACTAAATTCATAAATTGGGTTATGATAGAAATGTCAGAAACTTCCACTTTTCAAAGCGTTAAATGTCAAAACATTGGTTGATTGGAACTGATTGGAACTGATTGGAACTGATTGGAACTACTAGCGAGATATTCTCGGAATAACTGTCATAGAAATCGAATGTGGAACCGACAACAAGTTATTCTCGGTATAAATCTAGGTATAAAATTTCAAAGGAATAACTATACCGACTTTCATGCTCCAATTGTAGAATAGGCCCCAAGTCATTTTTTCACCATCCAATGGTTCAAAATATCCATACATCTATCAAATACTCCCAATTCGTAATGTAACAGTCTGTTTTATCTGGCTCCCAACTCACATTGGAATCACTGGCATTGAAAATGCTGACCACCATGCCAAAAAAGCCACCTCTTTCATCACCACAACAACGTTCCAGCTCCCAGAAGACATCAAACTCTTATTCAAAAAGTCCATCTGCGAATCCTGGCAGAATTTTTGGCATAACAGTAAAACAGCTCTTAACGTTATCCAACCTTACATTGGCTGTCTCTTCCTCGACTTCTTAACCAGGAGAGAAGCTTCTGTCACTAGACGATTGCGGATCATTCATACCAAATAATACTCACGGCTAGTTGATACATACCAGTATAGCCTAGACCTAAAACCGAACCTGAAAGAACGTTTAAGCTGCACCGCTGAAATGCCAAAGGTAAATCAATTCCTCAAAGTAGTCAACCAAAATATGAAAACATGAAATCATTGACTGAACATTCGAAAGTACCCTCTACCTATGACAATTAAAACTAAATGCCATTGTTTTATAGTAGATGTAATTAATTCATCTACACTCTTTCTATTGACACTAATTTCGTTAAAATCGGTTGATTCAAACCAAAGTTATAGGTATTTATCCAGAAACACTTTCCCACTTTAGGCCCTTTTTTCAGTTTACTTATATTTAACAGCAATTTCTCTTGTCCACTGTTCCCAAGGAATTTTTTCTCCTAAAGTTATAACATGAATAGTTTCTGATATATAGCAGAGAGATCGGCTTATTGGACCATCCGGTACTTTTGTACAGTGCCAATGGATACAGTTCTCGATGCATTTAAATTCTAATGAAAAAAACCTCAATTAAAATTTCTTGTAACATTTTCCATATTTAAGTAAATATAATAGATGTCAAGATAATAGTATGATACTATTTATAACGCCTTACCAATTTGAAAATTACTTATCAAAGTGTGGACCGTTCACTAAGAACAAACACTTACTTCTCGAGTTATATGTAACAGACATACAATGAATTACAGTTAAACGGGTTGGGATATCTTCACGATAATTTGTAATTAGAAGAGACCATATCAGTTGTATGCCGCTTACGGCGTATGTGCGCCTCATCATTCTTAAGGTATGTCCACACTGATGCGCTGTGCCGCGCCGCGCGGCGCAAAACGTTCGTAAACGTTACCAAACGATTTGTTTGTAGAACGTCCTAACTGCTGCATCATTTAGTGGTTCGTTTATGTTTGTGAAGGTTCCAGTTTTATCATGCGTCTTTAATATATTTTCGTATAATCATGGACGACGAATCTGTTGCTATTGCTTGTGCTGCGTTTATTGTAATTGCCGGTTTATCAAAAAAGCCAAAAAGAAAATTGACAAGAAAACGCCGTTACTGGATGACAGAGTTATTTAAAAGTAGGACGAGATACAGTGGAAGTGATTTACTAAATGATTTAGCTATTCAAGACACAGGCCAGTTTAAAAATTTTTGTTGAATGTTGTCAGCAGATTTCGAGTTTATTGCTAGCCTAATTGGTCCAAAAATGAAGAAAGGGTTTTATTTCAAATATACCGATCAGTTTTAATATTTTTGCGTGGTCCCAGTCACCTATTTTTCAACTTTTAATATAATTTGTAACGAGTAAACAATAATGGAATACTGAAAAAGTGTGCGCACATTAAAGAAATGTTAGTCAAAACAAATAGACGTCCAAACTGAACAATGTCTGTCGAGCAAATTTCTTTGATGGTCTTGCACGTTCGTGCGCAGATTACCGTCCACACCAACAAAAATGGCGCAGCGCACCAATGTGGACATACCTTTAGCATTTCCAACTGTATTAATGTGGTTTCAGCGCTCAGTCGAGAATTATGTTCTCATAGCTTCTGGACGGATGATATCTACCTTGTACTGATGAAGCGCCAAAACGCCGAAACCAGTATACAAGTGAAATTGTCCCTTCTAATTACAAACCAGATTGGTTTGTTATATCGTGAAATTATCCCAAACCTGTTTAACTTTGAACTGTTATTCATTATTTGTCAGCACATACAGCTCGAGAAGTAGATGTTTGTTCTTAGAGAACGGTCTACTCTTGTAAGGCGTTATAATAGTTGGATACTATTATCTTGACATCTAAAAAAAATTATTTCATTTGAAATGTTTCCAAGCGAAATTAAGATTTCGATTTATTCATTTTAATTCGAAACTTCGTTATAGAAATTCAGGAAAAAACTATTTCTGCTTTCTTGAAAACTATTCTCTCACGATTTCGAGATCTTGAAACGTTAAAGAGACACGTCTTTTGGTAGGACATTAGAAAGGAAGCTAACGAATCCGTTGTTTTTGGTCAATGAGCTGCGGAAAACGTTCATAAATAATGCAATTAGCGTCATGGTCAAAATACTGAAGCATGCATAAATGCATTTGCGTGGTTGCTAAATGTTCACTAATTTGACAATAATATGTGTGAATGTATACCTAATGAAAAAAAGATCCCATTGTGGTGACTTACCAACGATTGAATTGTTATAGTTTCATGGAATTGTTCACAATTATACATTCGGTAAATGTTAATTCAGACTCGTCAGTATCGGCGACTAGCATTTTAAGTGTTGATTTCTACGCTGTTAAGCAGAGGCGGAGGCGGTAGCTGACAATTTATATTTTATTCAAAAAAAATTGAGAGCGAAAATCACAACTGAAGAAAACTCTTTATTACTTTAAGATCGTTCAAAATTGCGTTTTGCTTAATTAAATCTATAAGGAGATCATCTTCTACCCCTGAAAATAGTGACGACTTTGATTGCGATAGCGTATTTTTCACTATTTTATTCATTGTTCACTATTTTATCTATTGTTTGATAATAACACAACAATACACAACGATTGCTGCAAAACGACTGCCTCGTGCCTCCACACTGGTCCGGACGCAGATGCGCGCCCAAGCAGCAGAGACAGGGCGAGACACCTAGTAAGCTAGTTGCTGCTGCAGCGTGCATCGAACGGTGTATTATTAGAATTCATTAGAACAGTAGTGTCTCTGCCTTTTGCCTCGGCCGCCTGCAGCTGCAGCATGTCTCAGAAGCGACTATCGAACGACTACCTTAAGAGTTATTCCCAATTTTTGTCGGCAACAATGTTAAATACCAATAATTCTTAAATCGAAAGCAGTGTAAAGATTTTATTTATTTCAGATTGTATATACGGCGTTATTCCGTGTTAAAAGTCAAATGCAAAATAAGTTATTCATTCCTTAGAAAGTACCAAACATTCTAAGCTAGCAACGCTGCTTTCAAGTCAGATTGGTAGCTGGAACTGAACTCTATCTTTCAAGTAGCTTTTCTCATATTTTCCTTGTTGTACTTGTGTAAATCGTATGTCTCGAATAGACTTTTCGCGATCTGTAGGATATTAGTGGCTTACATAATGACACTAGAAAGCCGCATCTTATTCATAAAAAAATAATACAACTGCGCATCCTACGCATGAAAATTAAAAGAAGTGTGACAATTTTTTATAAAATGAATGTACCTATATAAATTTTGAAGAGAACTGGTTGAAGTATAAGCCCTTGAGGCACTTACTATTTTACTAACGCTCAGAAATAATTCATCCGTCTGAACCTATCGAAATTGGTTCCAAAAGATTGATTCGTCAGTTTTTCTACCTATTATTGTTGTCTCATTGGATTATTGATTACATTTCATTATGTAACATAAATTATCATAACTAGTGCATGTATATGTACGCCACTGATAACGACATTTCATAGTTTCAATATGTAATTATATAATTCGTATTGATTGAGAACATTTTATTAAATTTAATGTCATAGTGCCTACCCACTCATTAAAAACGCTGGAAATATATTATTTACCCACGTTAAATTGTTAAAATTTTATCTGAAGACTATCCTTGAACGTTCGTTTCCTTTGTCGATATAAATAACAGCTGTATTGGAACTTTGGAGTAAATTACTATCACCATCAAACAGTAGGCACCGGTTAACTGAGTCTGTAAGAATCAATATAACATTCAAAAATGCGTTGTTGCTGATATATCTGCTCAATAAAATAATGTACAGTGAAATTGGTTGAGCTGCAGCATAATTGACAGAATTGGAGGACAACTAATGATACGCCTATGTACATAGAGCATTTATATGTCTCACAAGAGCTGAATGGGAGCTAACATTGGAAATGAGTTTGTGCGCATGGGGGCGGGCTCGCCATCACATTCGGCGCATGCTTTGTGTAATAATGTATTGTTTTATATTTTTATGCATTTGATTTTGATCAGATTGATAAATTGATTAAGATGTCATCAATCCCAATAAAGGCATCTTCGTTAAATGGAAAATTTAATCAGTTATTAGGTAGATAAAATGTGTTCACTTACCGTCCAACGGAATGTAAAAGGCAACACCAACTTTCCCCTGTCCGGATCAGCTAATGTGAATGAGTCTCTCCCGATGACGTGGCTGGACGTGTTTCCGAAAGAACACAAACCGTTACTCGTCACATTACTCTGGTATTCTTTTAAACACAGTCTGAAAAATGTCTGACAAGGAACGGAACACCGATTTGTGACGGGCGACCGGGTCCCGCCACCACAACACTCCCCGTTGGAAAGTTCGCTACGCGGGTTTGACATTTCCAGAACTTGTAGTTCAAATATTCCGGAGCCATGCGTACACTGAAATCAAAAAGAAATTATTGAAACAATATTTTTTGACAATTCACTAGCTGTAATTTTGATAAATAAATGTTTCGTTGTGTTGCTTTATAGACAGAAAAAAATTTTTCCGCCCAATATCCCTCGGATTAGAAACATGCCTCATGAATTTAGAACAGATTCTTCAAAAATTCGATTGTCAAAAAATTATCTTGTTCACTATCAATGTCTAAGGAATGTCACTATTGAAAATTAGTTTAAAGAAATAGTATTGCTAAGATTGGTAGCAGATAGTTCCATTAAAATTTAGCTGATATATTTTTTCTTAATTAGTAATAAGATAGAATTATTATATTCTACGTCATTAACTTGAGTTCTTAGTAACGAATTGACTTTTCAACCCTCTTTAATCAAATCTGTGTAGTCTTCATGTTCTCAAGCAAAAAAAAATGTGGAAAAAATAATGACTCGTGAAGTAGCCTTTCCTTCAGAACGTTTCGTATAACCGCCGAACATTAAGCTCGACCACAAATCGAAACTGGACAAAAACCGATACAATTTTAAAATCATTTAATCCTAAAAACTCTAATGATTCTTGGATATTGTTGAGCTATTACTTTTTGTGGCAAGCACTAAAGTAAAAAGATTGTACAGAGCAGGATTCTAGCGGACTCACCGGACAACAAATCAACAAACAAGTATACGACTCTCAAGCGACATATTCATAAGCCGTGGTGGAATCAATAAAATCATTATCAAAGATTGTGCTGATAATTTGCTTCCTGGGCTCTGCTATTATACTGTTCACTTCAATGTTCAGATTTTCAATCGATAAGTCGAGAATTTCGAAAGATTATGATCAGAGCTTGCTAACGAGAAAAACTTTGTCTTCTCTGGAGATCACGAAAATGGATATAGAAAAAAAATCTCCAGACACTGTTTATTGATTATTGAAAAGAAAATTTAGGTTAGGTTCGTGGTTGGTGGGTACATCAGTTTATTTTGGCTCACACCTATTCATGTTTTACAAACAAATTGATCAAGAATATTCTGCCAAAAATCAGTACCTATTTCGGGTGGCGCACAAAGTATTTGCTTTACTGTTCCATCATCTTCCAGACAAAGACTGCAAGCTGGCCGGATCTTTCAACAATCCTGCGACAGCGGCATGTTAGACGGCATAATCATTAATTCGTGACTTTTTTCGAAGAGGCAGCCTCATTCCCTTTGAAAAAACTCAACTTTTGGTGTGCTTCCTCGCCCTTATAAAATATTCGAAATCTAACTAAGAGTAGAGCAAAAAAATTTCAATCATACACACAAATCAACGAATACTGAACATATCTCTAAAAATTTCTAAAGAATGCTAGATCCAGCCCTGAACGGTGAAACAAGTATATTGAAATCTAACAAAAGTAGACAATTTTCCGCCAAATCATCTCCAATGAATTCATATACTTAAAAACGTTTAAAACTCTAATGGCCATATCCGAGTTATTTTACGTGATTTAATTTATTTAATTTCCAAGATGCCGTTCTCAATAGCGGGCGTGATTCTTTTATCGATAAAAAGAAAATTGTGTGTTGTCTGGATCGACCACAAGTTAATCGCATGAAAAAAAAAGTTTGATAAAATAATATAATTTGTTCGAGATTTTTAAAGTGAAGTGAAACTTTTTATTCCAATTGAACTGTACTTATTTCACGTAAAAGGAATTTCATAAATGTACCCACAGTATTTGACACCAAACACATTTATCTTGTTTATAGAAAGTTTCAATTTTTCCTAACGTGACTTTTATTGTGTTTTTTTGTTCCATAAGAGTTTATCCAACTCGTAGTTATTTGATTTCATTGCCAACTTTACCTTTTTGAGTGTTATTACATGCAATTGTGCATTATTGAATGAGATATCGTCACATTAAGTGTTTTCGATCTTTTTTAACTGTATTCAATGTTCTTCGTCAACATACTTATTACCTCAATAAAAGTACCGTAACCTCTTTAAACCTTTTCATTTACTCTGAGTTGAATTAAGAGCAATAAAAAGCCAGAAAACACTGGTCGGAGCGCAAATTTGAATAACGATTTCATAATTGAGACATCTCTGAGTTAATATCAGGAGCATCAAGAAGATCTTGCATGAATGCTTGATTAGATACAACGATTTGGTAGTGCAGTCTCTACAAATTTGAAATGACAAAAACAAATTTTTATTTAAAGGTTCTTGGAGCACTCAATTTCCACGTTTTTCGATGAATAAAAAGTTAAATTTTGAGTCCTTAATATTTCGTTAACTCCTCGTAAGTAGTGACTGCACCTGATTTATCATTTACTCCCCTCGAAAGCACCTAAAAAGCCCTTAACAGTAACTGTAACCTAAATCCCATTTTTTTTAGTTGGGCTCACGCCCATTTTTTTTTTTTGGATACAAAATCTTGCATCTTTTGCATTACTTAACAAAATAAAAAATAATGAAACTTGACTACACAAATGAAAATGCAGTCAGCTATTTTAACAACCTACTAGTGTTTTCAAAAATAAGTAGATACAATGATAGAGTGCCTCTAAAGTCTAAATAATTCAGCTAATCATTTTCGACATCAAATTCATGTCGGTTAACCTGCCTCGGTTTACTCTGTAATTCATTGAAAAAGTCAGTTGACATGAAGAATGTAGATATTAATTCATTGGGAGTAAGACAATGGATTCATGAGATGCGACGTGAAGATAAAGAAGAAATCTTCCTTATTCTATTTTCAAAGAATGTTTGTCAAGAGTATTTAACAGGATGACCCAAGCAAAAAAAAAGTCTTCAAAATAGTTTGGACACAAGATGGTTTATAACAGAAAAACTGTTAAAATGTATTATAGATTAAATATTTTGATGAAATTGTTGCATATTTTTGCTGATTATCATCATTGGGATGTGCGCGTTGAGCAGGTTCCATGAGATAATTAGTTTTGTTGAATTGCAATTGCAGTTTTGGAATGCAACAGTTTTCAATAGGTCTGGATGCGTTAAAGTCTGCAACAAAAGTAATTATCTCATGGTATCTGCCGCACAAAAAGTATACAGAGGACTTGTTTCCTACGCGGATTCAACGCTCTAGCTTGAAAAACCACGAAGATATGAATTTTCGAAAAGGTGAGGAATTTTCCAGTTTTTTCGAATTTCCTTCGCTCCTAATTATCCAATCATATTGACGGAAAATGTGTTGAATCTGCATTTTTATGATCTACAATTCATCTTTGGTCACCATCACGATTACTTGAAAATATTTCTTCCATAAGTTCTAGCCCTGAAGGAGGTTTAGGATGTTAATTTAGTCTTTTCTATCCATAAGTTCTCCAAGTGTTGTGCTTTGGGGCTCTACAATGCCTCAGATTCTGCAGGTATGTGGACTATATGGATACAGGTTTATTCTTCCATTCTAAAGGATCTACATTCTTCTTTCTCCATAAGCTTGAGCTTTTTAGGATGACCATTTAAGTGTTAAATGTTCATAAAGTTTTCCTAAACATTTCATTATGTCTTAGAACTGAATACATTTCACCTCTGTACTTTAATGACTGTTGAGAATCTCTTGTTTTCTATACTTAAGATTTGTATGTAAATAACTATATTCAATGACAAGTAAACTAGAACAACCGAATATCATTTTGAAGTTTCAGTGAAATGGTTTGAAATAATCTAAGCCAACCTTACTGAATGTAAACAACTCACTGTCACTCTAACCAACTCTAGTCCCAAGTCCCAACCTTCTTTTATTTTTCAATTTGGGTAACTTCCCTTTCTTATGATTGTTCTGTCTCATGTGTAAGTGTGTGAATAACTTCAATTGATCGAGTGACGTCAAAATATAAAATATGGATATCAAGAGATTTTTAAAATGGAATATTTTAAACGGGGATAATAACAGAACATTATTGAATTTGATACAATACGGTGCAAGGTAAATTAACGATCAGCTTTCAATTAACAAAAATCTGTTTTCACCCTATTGTGTACCTGGCTACGTCGTGTATTGTGATCAATAGTAAGTTTAATTTTATTTATTTCATTTATCATAAAATCGTGGAAGAGCGTCCCTGTATACGTACTTGATTTGTATGACGGAGACGAAGTTGTTCAGGAAATACTAAAAAAGACAGTTAGGCAACTTGGAGATATGAGAAGACAGAAATCCAATTGCTTAGTCTCGTGCAAAAAAAGGAAGAAATATTAAGATAAAACAAGTAATAGCAGCGTTAGAAGGAGGTACTTTATGTATTTGTTTCTTTTTAGCGATTACATCGATTTATCTTCATTTAAGCTTCATATATTACAGTACCGTTCGTTTGGATTAAGAAATGCATAAGGTATAAGCTCACTAGTATATTCAGATTATACTCTGTGGGAGCTGCCTAGGTATGTTTTTTTCTTTCCTTAATTGAATGCTTCGCTAATGTTTGGTTTTTCACTAGATATCACTGTGTATCAAATATACTCAATTTTGAAAGTTATTTTTTCTAATATAATAGTTATTCATGTACCAAGGGCGTTATTTAATATTAACTATAAATAAGGAACATACCCTATTAATAGCTTTGTCATATTCCCCGTAAATGGTAAGGACATTAAAGTATTCCTCATAGATTAACTCCAAACAAACCATTTTTATCACTTACTGCCATTACCAGACTTGGAATATATGGTACACAGACGACTCAAAACCAATAGAAGGAATTGGGATAGGACTGTACGGGACGCGTGATTCCCTATGCTCAGCTTATCCAGCAACTTAAACGGACAATAATAAAATTTGGAATTATGTGTGTAAGAAGTATTGGAGTCCATTAAGCCATTTTCAATTGTTGATAATCATATGGAAAGTAATATAAATCTCATATTGTATTAAATCATATTGGTAAAAGATAAATTGTTAACGCAGATACATTTATGAAGGCTCTCCCTCAAAAAATGCAAATGCCAATAAAAGACTACTAGAACAGAAATTCCAACAATTTTCAAGCTTTGGTTTTTAGTTAGTTTTATTTTTTGCAACACGTAAAAGCCGATGTGTTTTTTGCTTTTTGTAATACATATAGCTTCCCATAATACCGGTTTTTCAAGCTGTTGAAGTGAATTGTTGTTTAGCTCTTATATTGTTTCTTTCTGTTTACAAATACATAATCACTCATTTGTTTTGTTATTTTTGATAATAAATGTAAACTGGTTAGTTATTGTTTAATTTTTCCTACTTCCGGCATTGTGTGATACATTTTTGTCATTTCATTTAATTAAACTTGAGAAGATTAGTAGTTGAGAGGTTGATGTACAGAAGTCACATATTAATCTTAGTCTTAATCCTGAACTCTTCTCACTTTTGACCGTAGATGTGATTGAGGAGTGAGGAGGAGTATTTTTCGGAAAAGTTAATATATATGAGACATTTGAAGTTGAGCTTCACATCACGTTTTTAAAAACTCTGTAAACAGGGTGTCTAGAAACTTTTCTTGCACAACAAAAATTTAGCATAAATGTCCATCGAGCATGATGGCGTCAAAATTGGGCCTCATAATTTTACAATTAAAATGAAGAATTTATAACTGTCGCTAATTTAAAGCGAGACATATTAAAATGGGAAATTTTTCCCAGGCTACTTAAGTTGCGCTTATCTTAAAATGTAGGATCATAATATTGATAAAATTGTTAATTGCCCTTCATGTTGAAGTAACGTACAATTCACAGTAATTTCACTACCTCATTTTTAAATAAAAATAAATTAAATATAAATCCCCACGACTCAAACCAACGATCATTATTATTATCCAGTATACAGACAAAAGCCCTCCTATCAATTACGACAACTTTGATACTATAGAGGCTCGGATTACACAAGCAATGACACTCTCCGGTTTTGGGTTACCTACATGAATATTATGCACTTGCACGTTGATACCTTGCAAAAAAAATTCAGGTGTGCACACAAGATTTCCCCCGTTAATCGGAAACATATTTGAGGTTTTCCTGTTCACTGTAGGGTATCTTGTAAAAATAATTTAAAAAAAATATTACTCATAAATACATTAAGAATGGTTGATTGATAGAAAGCTATTATAATGTAAAATAAGTTCAAACACGAATACTCAATAACTGAAGAAAAGTGTGAAACAAGAAAATATTCTCATCTAAAAATATTATAATTAAGCTATTCAATATTTATCTACCAAGTTACATTATAATTAGGAGTTGTGAACAATTATACTACATACAGAAGGGCATACTACCTATTCAGTTTTTATTGTTAACTGGTAAACAACGAATGACAGTTAGGCTTTAATTACTAATCAGTTTTTGAAAGTATCTAAAATATCATCGTTTTGTAGCGTTGTGGTGTAGAGGAGAAAGATATGAGCTATATTTATTCCGATTTTCTGCTGTGTTAACAAAGTGATGTGACTATTCAATCGCTCTATCTGAACCACGACGTGATGGTTGGATCAGTGCTTAAAAACGAGGGCCCATTGGTGGAACACAACAACAAATATATTGCTTAGAACAATGGTCGAAAGAATCCATATTGTCTATAATACGAATTTTTTCATTGTACTTGCACTTGATATTAAATTTTTCGAATAACGGTTCCACGTTGAAACAGCTCCAATTTGTTTTCTATCGTTCTTCACCAACCACCTTCTACCAACCGCGCACCAACAAAAAACTCCCTACTTCCAGCTCCTTTTCTCTTCTTTACTTCTCATGGTTCCTTCATGTTCTTCAGTTAGTTCGCTTCCCTCTCTCTCCTCATCATGCTCATAATCATGCCCCCTTTGTTCCAAATACTGTACTTGAAAACCACCCATTTCATGTCACCTTTCTTTTCGTTCTTCGTCTGATCCTACTTCTGTTCGTACTTGTTTACCATCCTTGAGCGTCATTCTTCTTGCCATTTTGCTTTTATTTTTATTATTTTAACAATAAATATGTACAAAGTGTTATTTATAAGATATCGCTCGCGTTTGACAGTTGTTTACAGGAATCCCTGTGTCGCATTTTATAAATAAAACAGTGTATAGATATAGCATAGACAATTATTTAAATATTTAAATCAAACGATGTAAAAAAGCAATGTATTGCTTAGCTATTGACGGACTTCCTCTAGTTAATGTACCCACTTCGGTTTCATTTGAAGTTCGTTGAACTAATTTCGTCTTTGACCACTTCTTAAATCCGAAATACCAGCTTTATAGTTAAAATTCGATATGAATGTTTCATAAGTAGTTGTCGAGTTCAGACCTACGATTAACTATGCAAAATGCGGCTCATGAACGTATACGGAATGTATACTTTAATGAACAAAATAGCTCTTAAATCACATACTTCGATCAAAAGTGGTCAGTTTATCATTTTGTACGCTACCGTCCATATCACAAGAATGAGAACTCCTAACATTAACTGGGATTTAAGTAAAGGTTCTACTAAGGTACAGTTACTTCGTCGGCTATCATTATTGTTATTCTCGAATAGCTCCGAACAATGTAAAAAGCTATTAAATCTATATACAGGGTATATCATGAGAAACTGTACTTTCGAGCATATTTTTTAGAGCAATGCGTCAGGTGAAATTTCTGCATAGAAGGAAATGGATCAGCAGAGCACAACCCTCGGATCTGCGTCTGTGGGCCCTGAGGATGTAGAAAGATACAGATTATCAACTTCTTTGTTGTTAGTTTTGTAATTTCTTATAAACACTATTTGAAGTAAAAAAGGTTTTTATTAACTTTCTGACACAGTGGCATCTCCATTAGAGCTGTCATCATCATGATTCACTTCTCAGGCACGTTCAGTTGGTACCCAATAAACACACAAACGTGTAATATACGTTTATATGTGGTAGCAGACGTTGATTAAGCGTTACGGTTGATTTTCGCAACGTTACTTTCGAAACAATTATACAACCAAACGTTAATTCTACCTATAATTAACGTATATGACTCAACTCATCACTATTCACTACCGTTATGAAACGTGTCTACATCGTGCTTTCTCAACGTATATTCAATCAAAAGTAAAAACATTATATAAACGTTGAATATAACGCTACTCAATAACTTGGGACTTTAAGAAACCTATATTCTACGTTTAAATAACTACGTTTATTAAACTTATTGGAAATTACGGTATTTATCCGTTGAATGAAGAACTTAGTAACAACTACATCCTTCGCGTTACCTTAAGACAACGTTTCTGATTGATTTTAATTCAATGTTGTCAACTACCTTACTTCACTCTCATTATGAAACGTGTCCTCATCGTGCTTTCTCAACGTATATTAAATCAGAAATGAGAACCATCACATAAACTTGAATTTAACACTACTCAGTAACTCGAAGCTTTGAGCAACCTATATTCTACGTTTAAATAACTCTCCTTTTTTACGTTCATTATACTTTACAAGAATTACCTTTTTGATCCATTGAATGAAGAACTTAATACCAATTAAATCATCAACTCCACCTTGCTACAACGTTACATATTACTTATTATTCAACGTTGTTGACTACCATTCTCCGCTACCATCACGAAACGTGTCCTCATCGTGTTTTCTCAACGTATATTCAATCAGTAGTTAGAAACATCACATAATAAACGTTGAATATAATACTACTCAATAACTATAAGCTTTGAGCAACCTATATTCTACGTTTCAATAACTCTTTGTTTCTACGTTTATCAATCTTCATGAAAATAACGTTTATAATCCGTTGAACGAAGAACTTAAAAATAACTACATCATTGATGTTGCTTTGAGACAACGTTTCTAATTGCATATTATTCAACGTTGTAGACTACCACTCTGCTCTACCATTGTGAAACGTGTTCTCATCGTATTTTCTCAACGTGTATTCAACCAAAAGTGTCAAACAGTACATAAACGTTGATCATCCGGATCAAAGCAACGTGAATAATAATCTCTTTGGTAGACCACCTCCCTTCAACATTTTCTCGTAGTGGTGTACCAACGTTGATACAATTATAGAAATATTACGTTGTTTCAATGTTTTTACTTCAACGTTTTTTATACGTTAATAATACCTACATAATTTATAAAATTCATGTTTCCTTTGCTTTTTACTCAATAATTAATGAAAGGAATATGTGATGTTATTGTTAACCAACCTTGTGTAAATACTAACTTCTTCGTCACATCTAAAGACAATTTATTTTGATAAAAGTAATATTATATATAAGTATTGAAAGTACATATTAGACATACGTTGAATAGATAACGTTTCCGCAACTTGATTGCCAAGTGTATTGCGTTGCATCGAATATAATGATTAAAAAAGTCCACAATAACCAATATTTTATATCTATACCTCATTTTCTTGTCCTCATTGGTCGAGTTATTTATTTTTCAAAATATGAGACCCATGATTATAACTATACAGCATACCTGTATCAGTCATTCATCGAGGGAATTTATGCATATTCCTCATATATATGTAATTTAATCACTCTTTGGCAACGCTGCACGGTCAGTATGGTCTGTTGAAACGCCACTCGCCATAGTCGCCATTTTGCATTTGTTGAAGATTGTGTCTGCACGTGTTTGTTCGACTGTTAGTAATTTGGTAAGTACCTTGTGATGTGTTAATGCACTGTAGAATATTAATTAATTTTTGCAGTTGACGTGAAAAAGGAATTTGGTGCGGCACCTGACGTACAGATAGCCGATGCTACGAAAGATTAACTAAAATTCGCGAAGAAAGGGATGAATGACGCCCATAAATCCAAACAACGAAGAAATCCTTGAATCTCACTTTTAATTATAAATAATTTTTAGCAAGTGATTTTTAAGTTTAAAGGACTTTTGATTTAGTTTGTTTTTATAAATTTTGTATAGATATTATTTTTATGCTTGTTTTATTATTAAATTTTTTCAAAAATATAAACATTTGTTTTCATTTTCAGGGCTTGTACAAAATCCAGGAACAACGAAGAAATATACATCGGGACGAAAATCGAAAAAAGGTCTTTTCGATTATTTTTCAAAAGCTATCTAATGACACCAAACTGGATTAACCTAACACTTCTCCTGGGTGTAGGGCAGGAGCAACTTTTAATTGTTCCCCCACTTTTTTTTGCAGATTAGGATTCTCCAGAGAAAAAAAATTGCTTTGATTTCACGTACTATAATCGATTCCCCTTCTTAGGGAAGACAAAATCAAGTTTTAAACTTGATTTAAGTCCAATTATTGTGATACATTTTGTCTCTAATTTTGGAATAATAATACATTTTGCATCGATTATTGTACAGTATACCTACATGTTTTCAACGAATATAGTATTGTTTTGTTTTTAACTAGTTTCAGATGCTTAAACAACTGAACCGAACAATAACCGATTTTAAATTCATTATTGTATCAAAATTGCAGACAATACCTACGTATTTTGTACCGAAGAAACCTAGTATGCCGAAAAAATAGATCTAATCAAGTTTTTAAATTTATCCCTCTCTTTTCTAGGGGTTGGAAGTTGCCCGCTACCCCATCCTCTGGAGGTATAGAAGGTGGGTAGAGTTTGGTGTCATTTGTGAGCTTGTGAAAAATGATTAGAAAGTAATTTTTCGATTTTTGTTCCGGTTTTTATTTCTTATGATATTTCACCGTTTCAAGACTTCGTACTAACCCTGTATGGTATTTATTCTGAAACAACGGTGTTATTCCAATATTTTTCATGGTCCCCACAAATCGGACATCAACGTTGAAAATTCGTATTTCTGCAACGTTACATGGAAACCAAAAGAAATCGTTATAGTGACGTAGAATCTCACTGGATAAATAACGTTGAAAACCCGTGGTTTGGTAGAGTTACGTTGAAACCAAACTATAACGTTATATTTCAGTAGAGTTCACATTATAACAAGTATGTTTTCAACGTAAAAACAAATTTAACATCAACGTTATATATTCGTATATCTGTAACGTTACATCGAAACCAAAAAATATCGTTAAATTGAAGTAGAATTTTAATGGATAAATAACGTTGAAAAACCGTGAATAAATCGAGTTACGTTGAAACCCAACTACAACGTTATATTTCAGTAGAGATTACATTATCAGGGGTATATTTGCAACGAGGGAATAACATTGAATTGACGTAATCAAGTAACGTTACCGTGCAACCAGAATGAAACGTATTTCCTAACGACATTTTGCCGTTTTTTCAACGATGAATGCTGGTGGCGTTACTTGAAAAATTCAACGTTTTTTTCGCGTATCTGTGTTTATTGGGTACCCATTGTACTACCTTACATTTGTGAAGATACATTTTTGAATGGATTGGTTCCAAAGTTAATCAAGTCAATTTTTTCTGAATAGTAAAATTTTATGTAGTACACAAAAATTGAATTTTCTCCGTAATTTTTTTTTGTACCAGCTTACTCGGTTTAAATATCCCATGTACATTGTTATCGCATTGAATATAATTAAATAGTACTCAATTATAGCCTAGATGAACCCTGCTATTAAATCTGACGGTTTTTCTCATTCACGTAATTATCGTTTTACTCTTCTATTATTGTCATGTAATAAATTCATTAATTTTCTATTAGTTTACATTGCACAACAAACCGCTGTTTGTAGGTTTTCAAAAACAATTATCATTATAGTAATTAGGAACAAACGTTATGATTGTTGTTGAAACTATCAACAACAGAAGCAGAAAGTGTGTTTTATCGCTTAAAAAGAACTGAATCTAGCCCACCGAAGTCGTAACCATAATAAAATCAGTGTAGCTAGCCTAACCGCCAGCCGAATTATAAATATGAAAAAGTTTATTTGACATATATAGAAATCTGCCGAAAATATCATAATTCGAGCAAGCACTGCGGCGCTATACACTAATATAGAATTTGTACGATAAAAAGACGATGATGTCATTTTTAGTTACTTTCCTGCTTATCAGAATAAAATATTAATTTACCAACCGTAAATACAATTTACTCTCAACAGCCAGGACAGTTTACAGCTAACGGCAAAACTTCAAGACGTTGTCAGATCAACTAGTAAAATTCCCCGGTTTGTTTTGACGTTCATTGACATTCGATCATCGTCTAATATTTACAAGTTTTTTTGGTGCTTTCAAATTCATTGCTTCTTTAAGATTAAAAAAACACTTATTTTCATAACTTATTATTCAGGGAAATCTGCAGTGTGTAGTTAATAAAATGCCGAAACAGCTGAACAGTAAATGTCAAGAGATGTAACATCTTTGTTAAGCTATTTTTAACGAGAATGCCGAAATGGGGCCCACTTCTCCCGCTTACTACGTAACTAATAGTATTCACTATTTGTATTCATTATTACTAATTATTATTATTATTGTTACGTTGAATGTTTTTAATGTTTGAGTAAATAAAAAAACTACAACTTGGAAACATCACAATATTTTGTTTTGCAACGTCATCGTCTTTTTATCGTAAATAAACTAAATAGTCCGCAATTTGGTTTAGTATTATTTTATTTTAAGGGGAAGGGTGAATGCCCCGACTAACTACAGAATTTTTCTAAGCACCAACTAGGTAAGTTAGCTATTTATACGGCTCACTGTGTCGTGAAAATGATTTACCACCCTTCTTCAACCATGCAATGTAAGCGTAATTCTAAGCTCCTCCCAGCACATTGTATATCTCACTCGACCTCCAATGCTACTCTTTTTTGGGATCCTGAAGTTCTAATCGAGCGATAGACAGACATTGTCTGTTTTTTGCAGTTAAAAGGTAAGGGCGGAGATAATAGTATACAGGCTGGACTGTTTTTACTGTTGGCTAACAATCTCTTCTTTTGTCTACGTATGGACGGTTGTAGGAGTAGAGATGTCGCACAAATATATTTCTTCAGAATTCCAATTCCATCGCAGCTCTAAAATGCCGACGAGGAGTGCACCTACTAAGTATTGTTTATGTACGGTGGATTTACCCCATTAGTTATTTCCACCAGTGGCGTAGAGACTTGTGTTATGTTCAAATGTAGAGTAGCAATTTATTTTAACTAGATTTGTTTCTATTATAATTAGTGATTAATTAGTTTGGCATTTAGGGGACCATTTCAAATTATATGACAAAACAGAGAATTTCCTTTGGGTAATGCCAAATCCTATTAATATTTTTTTCCATCCCTTGCCACACAATATATAAAGCCACTTAAAAAACCAATATGGAAAGTACTGGTAAGTTAAACTAACAAAAATTAACAATCTTTGAGTTTGAAGGAGACATTCTATTTTATACTTGACAAAAATATACGTAAGCAGAAGTCAAATTTGTTTTTTTAAAGAACAATGAATAATTCGATTGCCTCGCACACATCGGCAAGTATTTGAAAATATTTGAATAAGAAATAATTTCCTCATTTGTATGTTCTTTCAATATTTGTTTAAGGTCCAGTTTAAATTCCAACCAAACACAGCTGTATATCGTAAGTGAAGAATATAACTGAAGACTGGACAGGTTTTGTGGACATACGAACAAAGCTAATAGAAATCCAATAAAATCAGCCAAGTCTGGGTTTTATAAGTAAAATAATATTATTTCTATTGAGGGTAAACAGTTGTGATTTTCTAGAATCCCATTAAAAAATATTGTGGATGGACTGTACTTATTTACAGCAAAATGAAACAGCAGGCAATACTATTTTTATACAGTGTCCGGTGACAAAATCCGAAAACTATCATTTAACTTTTTTTATAAATACGGACCAGCATTTTCAATATAATTTTTATTTCATTTCAATTTCAATTCAGTGATGTATCAAAGTTGGATGATATTTCAACGTTTTGTCTTAAAAAACATCATCAACTTTGTCAATGATTAATTTTACGAAATACCAAATGTATTAAAGGAATGAACAAGTTCATGGGCAATTTAATGATGATAATAATAATAATAATATACATTTATTGCTTCTCAAACATAGAGTTTACAGCAAGGGTTAGTGATTAACAAAAATTTCAATAATCTACAAGTATAACAGAATAAAAAATAAAATAAAATCATTCATTCAAAATGAAATAGAGTAATTTTAAGATATTCCATATACATATCCAGTGATTATCTTGGCAGATTCATAACTTAAGTTAATCAGAGTAGAAATTAGTGGATTAAAATTATCAAAACAATTGAATTATGGCTTCATTACTGAATATATTGGACAATCTGAGGGGTGAACCACTGATACAAAATCTGTACACTATTGTCTGTATTTTTCAGGTATTGTCCAAGTATTTTTTTTAAGAAAATCTATATTTCTATTTTCATTAAAAAATATATATATATAATTTTAAATCCCTTCTACCACTTAGTGGTGTAGGGTGTGTTGCAGCTATTCTTTCGTCACGAATTTTTTCCACTCTTTCCTATTTTGAGCTAAGTCCTTCGCTTCTATCCAGCTTCTTCCTCTTTTATCCAGTAATCCAGCTATTACCTTATTTCAAGTTTTTCTTTTGGTCTGCCCCTTTTTTTATTTTTTTTCAATTTTTGCTTTCCATATTCTCTTTACTGGTCTTCGTTCATCCATACGTTGTAAATGTCCTCACCATTGTAGTTGTCTTTCTTCTACAAATTCTAAGGTTGATTGTATACCCAAGTCTTTTCTGATATCTATGTTTTTCATTCTATCCTCTTTTGTTACACCTCTTACTCTTCTCAAATATTTCATCTCTGTCGCCTGTATTTTACTTTTTTGTTGTTCTGTTAACACCCATGTTTCACATCCATATGTAAGTATTGGTCGATATATTGTTTTGAATACTTTTAATTTCGTTTCTTTAGGTATTTCTTTTTTGTCGATTTCATCCGGAACCATCGGGATATCAGGGACTACAATGAATCATTATGGTCACCAAAAAAATTGGAAGCTTTTTTCTTATTTAATTAATGACGTATCTCCATCGGCTTAATTGGGATTTACCCATACAATTCCAATGGAGTACTGGACACCATGTATATACTATACAGACTGTCCCTGGAGAAAAGTCGGCAGGCAAAAAAATTTTAGCACTTCTTATAATCACTTTTAATCTTAAATTGCTTTTGGATACCCTGTATATTTAACATGAATAGCCACTACGCTTAACTTGATAAGTTAATTCAGTCAAAATGTATTTCCAGTAGTGAGGGAGTTAAAAAAATGACACCATGGCCTAAACCTACTACCACCAATGATTCACTTCTTGAATCTGTAATAATTTTCTTTGTATGTGATTTCAGCTGAGCAAAACTTGGGGCCCGCAATGAATTTTCAAATGTATTAAGTAATTCTTCTACAAGATAATCTTCAGCTCGAAATTCTATGGGTGTTTGTCTATTTGTAAATGAAAGTTTACTTTTTTCAATAAAAAAAGGTAAATACAAAACAATGAAAACAGAAATTCTATTATACCCACAAAAACAAGTAAAAGAATCACGACATTGATTAATTTTGTCATTATTTAAATAAATTACACGATGTGTTCAACCATTTTACAATGTTTAGTTAAAAACAGGCTATTGTATTGTTTTTACTCGCACAAATTGCTCTTGAATACTGTATGCAAGTTCAGAAGACATTTTCTTGAAAAACAATGTAAATTTTTTCACGTATCACGAATTTGAAGATGTCTTACACAAGTTAATGTTCAATGGAAGTTTACAACGTTTTTTGAAAACAATGCAGACCAGAGTTGAAATTTAAAGTTATCAATTTTATTCACGCAGTTTCTTGCAAATAAATTGTCATTTTAGTAAAGCCTGTTTAAGGTAATAGTATAATACTATTATAACGCCTCAGAATTCAAAATCAAAGAGCAAAGACCGAGGGGTGAGTCGCCAGCAAAAATCTTGTACACTTACTTCCACATTTGAAAAAACTCACTTCCACCAAACTTCCACATACGTTTTTGTTGTAGGGCGCACTGTTTTCAAGATAGTTGACAATGTAAGAATCCATGCAACATTTTTGTAATGCATCACGTTTCCATAACGAGCACAAAAATTTATAATGTCTGGAAGCACTCAATAGCGTTGACTTTTATGATATTTTACCTGTTGTATGGGTAACTTCAACACCCTGTATCTCAAAAACTAAATCTCTAACGATCCATGTGGACAGCAAATTTTACGCCAATTTTTGCATTTTCTACACGCACATTCAGTTTGTAAAACCTATTCATTAACACCCTGTATAATGAATAGCTAACCTAACCTATTCAATAATTCTAAATTCGTTATTTTCATCGCACTTCGTCTGATTTCTGTACTGAACTTCCATATACCTCCACATACTTCCACCTGAGGTGTACACCTACTTCCACTTGCTCGGCAAAGACCGTTGTTTGAAGTATAGTTTGGTATATAGAGTTCATGTTATTAGAAAACTGGCCCAATGTTTTTAGGAACAGTTTCTCCATTATGTGACAGTGACATTAAAGTTCAGAAAAAGTTATTGGCAGTGCCTGGTATCAAAGTATATTATGATTGTACCGATTTTGGTAAGTATGAACAAATACCAATTGGATAAATAAACACCTGATTTTCAAAGGTATACACTACTGTTTACAGTAACACTGAATTTTCTTCATATTTAATATTTCAACCATCCAAAGAAAATAAACCGAGTTTTTTAAAACGTTAAGCATATAGCATGTGTGATAATTATTTTTTCACTTCCGTATAGTGATGATATAATTTCCGCTTGATTTTTAGTATATAATGGTCTATAAATTCAAAAATTTGGAAGTAATCATCTGAAATAATCTTTACAGTAGTAGATTTTCTAAATTTTAAAAATCCTTCAAAAAATAACAAAAGGAATTTCTCACGCATTAGTTAGAAAAAAATTACCATACATACAGTTCTAACAATTCATATAAAACGGATTTTTATTGCATTCTATTAACATTTTTAAAGCATTTCATTTTATAGTCCAGTGAATATTTGAAAAATATGTAGAATGGGGTAATAGCAAATCAAATGGTATAGTTCTGGAACATGTATATAGTGATCTGCTCTTTTGAAGATCAAAGATATAAATCATTTACGTATTAGTATTTACAATTAGTCACCCTGGCTCCCAGACTATTAAATTCACTGCTATATCCCTCCATTTTTTAACTTTATAACATTTCCAAAAATAAATGACTAATAACTGCTTAAAAAATACCTAAAATACATCATAATAAATCATTTTCGTGTCATTCTTAACAAAGAACTATAATTATTGTTGTTAAAACATGAAATTGAACTACTCCTCAATTTATTTAATTCCTGTATATATCAGAATTTTCATTATTATGTTGACAGTGTGAATAAAAAAACTTAATTGGCTTGATAATGAGTATGTTGACGGATTGGAATGAAATATCAAAACTTCATTTGAATATTATAATGATTATTATCGGTACTATGAACAACCTAACGATAATTAATAAAATGGTACATACCAGTATGTAATGTGACTTAATCAGGTGATAATATTCTATGACAATAATATAAACCGGCTCATATTTCATTCAACTAGCAACGCTTTGAACTCGGAATGAACGAACGAAATTTGTTGTAAGATTTGAGTTTTACCGTTTAAAGGTGTATAAAATGTTGTAGAAGTAAGTAAAACTATACTTAATACCTAAAGCTGGAAGAAATTACAGAAAGAAACGAAGATGTATTTGACAAAAGGAGAAAATAAAAAATTCCAGGACAAAGAAGGAAGTAGACTGGTTTGAGGAATTAACCAAAATGATAAAAACTGTATTAACACTAAATTAAATTTATGAAATTTAAAAAATGAGCAGCTCCTTATAGTAAGGTATAAAAAGAAGAATACTACATAATATTAAAAATTTGTAATATCTCAGGTATTGTGTCTCTTTTTTTATTACTATTTAGTTATTCAATTTGATGAGGCTGTATTACCATGTATATTACTAACGATTTAGTAAAATAGTAACGTACGTTCACGCGAAGTGTGTATGTCCTGCTAATGATCAAAAATCATCCTAACCGAACAGTTAAAATTGCGCGTACAAAATTGCTAGTGTATGGGCCAATCACGACGATGTTAACCGACGTTCTTCATATCCGACATGACTTGAGATTCCACCCGTACAGGCTAACGTGTTCGTGCAAGTCTGCTAGTGCATAGTAGTTCCGTAAAATGGCCGATACAAGAATGGGGAATAAAGATTTTACTGTTGCATTTTTGACGTTATATAAATCGTTGCCAAGTTTATGGAAAATAAAATCTCCAGGATATTCCTCCTTTTAAACAGTGTACATAGCACAACATGTTTATGGTACTATATGCGTCCTAATGCTTGAGCTGATATTGATATTGAAAATTTTGAATCTTCATAATTTCGCCCTGTAGCAAGATATCGTAATCGTGCCGTAAGACGTTCATAACAGGATATGGACTGCCGAAGGTGCGAATATTGCTTTTGTATCAAAGGTGTGATACGGTTTAACAATTCTAAATAAGTATCTTCATCCATTCTTGAATAATTACACCAGTCACTTTTTTCCAGCTCAAACTCTTAATAGATTGACATGGAGAAATTCGTTTCTTTTTAATAACCAATCTCTTGTGCATCTCGAACATTATCTACGTGATTTCTTTTTTACAGCAAAAACTAGCGCCACTGCAATTATGTCCTTGCAATTCATCGTGAAGCACACAACTGCAGACTTTCTTTTCCGACAGTGTATGTGTGTTCAAAAGCGGCAATTTTGCACGTACAATTTCAACTGTTCGGTTAAGTTTGTCGTTTTCACCCGTAGTGTATGGGGGCCTTAACGTAATGTTTTGTCATTTGTCATTCCCGAGGTCATTCCATCTGAAAAGTAAAATTTTTCTACACTTAGTAAATTGTTAAATCACAAATGTCCACAGTATCTACATACAAAGAAATAGTCAAACAATTTGACAGCAAGCAAAAAGAATGTATAGCCAATGTTACTGATTTGCCGATTGTGGGATATTTTTTAGTTTTGCCAACAGAAATCACCGAAATACATACGACATAATTTTATACTAAGCTTCCACATAAGGGGAGTAGTAATAAGAAATTAATTTTGAAAATCATTTAGGTGCTTGGAAATTTGGGAAATTTCAGTGCTGGGTCACAGTGGGAACGTTTTTAAGCCCAAAAATGTTCCTCATTCCTGAAAATGGAAGGAAGCTACGTATACAGAAACTCTCACTATTAAGTGGGTGTACCACATGAAATATTTTAATGATCTAGTCACATTTTGACGTTGAAAACACATTCTTTTTTGGATTTATAAAATTTACGCTTCACCTGTTAATTGTTTGAAAAATTAGTATATTTTTAAGCTGCGGGTTCGTCACTTGAATACATCATCATTATATTTTTTTATTCCATTCAAAATATCTAATAGTAATAATTATAGGATATTTAGTAGATACTTTTTGAAAAAAAATTATTATAAACATTTTTTAAATTAAATTCAAGGGTTGATAACTGAAAACATCAAACTATAAATATTTCAATCTCGTTGAAAAATAGGGGAAACTATTAACTCAAGTCGCATAAACAAACGTTTAACGTCCCATCTCATGAAATGTAAACATTAAAAATTTTCTTCCGTAAAGCATAAAAATGCGAAATCTTATCCACACCGAGTGACAGAAATATACACACAATCTCTGTTAATAAATGTTTTTATGCATCCCATTGACGGATGTATAGTTGTTTTAAAGTTGTTTATCTGTGTTCTGAATCTTCAGTACTCCTTAAGTGGTAGCTCTACGGGTTCTTAAAAATATATAACAAAGCCAAGTGGAGTTTTGGAAGCTGTTAGGTAAATATTTATAAGATCGTCGAGATAAATTGTGTATACTCTTCAATGCCTAATACAGCATTTTAAAAACGATTTTTGAATACCTCAGAGTCAAAAATAACATACAAGGTGGCTTTTGAAGATGTGGAGTACGGGTGGTTTTCGATATGTTTTTTATCAATTTAAGTAATTTTTCGATATGTTCATGTATGAGTGACGATTGTGGTGAATTGTAATAGACAGTGGCAGATTAACGTAAGAGCTAGATGGGGCTTAAGCGAAGCTCCAGGGGCCCCGTGATACAGAAAAAATGTCATGGTGAAGAAAAACTAGATAAAAAATCAAGAACATTATTCCACTATTGAATAAAGCTCGTTGGTGAAGTTTTTGTATTACTTTTTCTTATTTGAGGTTTTTCTCCGCCCTTAAGTGGGCCTCTGCTCGAGTTAGTCCCGGGCCCCAAAGGGTTGATTTGGCTGATAAATGCCAAAAACTAGACTGAATTGGCTTGAGGACTTTTTTAATTTTCAAAATAAATTCTATAATTAAGACATTTGTTGAGATTTTTGACTAATGCATTCCAGATTTATTTTTTATCTATGAAATAACCAACATTGTATTAAAGTTAGACCAAGACTTCACGCATTATACAGTGTAGGTACTCTAGTCGGGGAAAAAGAGCTAATTACAAAACGTACGTATTTCATCGTTTCGGTAATTATATTGGTACTTTCCATCCATTTAAAGACAAGAGCATATACTACTGAACTAAGTCATCAACCATAAACTAATAAAAAATTGTAATCTAATTATTATCAGTTAGTGTTATTGATTAAAACAATGAAAGTTTTAGTAGCCAGTTTAAACTAGTTTGTTCTTGAAATTATATTAAGAAAGAAAAATTGATATTCAAATTAAATATAGTGCATATAGGACTCGTTTTAAAGTACCTACCTATCAAATCGGTTTTTACGGTTCGTTCGTTATCAGCAACTTGATGCGATACATTTAAGAACCATTTGTCAAGACCACTATTAAGTAGCGTAAGATGTTTTGACAGTTTGAAATCGAAAACGTAAATTAGTAAGTAATGGAGTAATAATTGACCGGCCGTTTGTACGAGAGTTGAAAAAGGAAGCTTTATACGCGTATGCATTATGGCTGAGTTTTATTTTTCGGTTGAAAGTAGAGGAAGGAATCAGTCGAAAATGTCAGATTTTTTTATTTTTTTCATTTTCATTTGCAGTGTTGTTTTAGGATAAACAAAAACCAATGAAAATAGTTTTGTTAAACAGAATTAATGTTCATGAAATCCTTTAAGGTAATAAAATAAACCACAACAAAATAGCATTAAACACGTTTTCTCGAGCGTTTTCTTTTACAGTTGTCAGAACCAAACATGAGCCCCGGAAAATATGCGAACCAAAATAAGGTCATCGCAAGCAGCCAATCAAGAGCCAATGTTAACGATTGTCCATTAGTAATTGTTAAATATAATCGAAATAATATGACCGAGTGATTTCATCAACATACATCATTTTATTCATTCTGTATCAGTGTTGTCAATGCGAGGATAATTATCCGATTTTTAGACAATTTCACTAATTTGGATCCAATAGTTTTTCGAATATTTTGTAGAAGGGATACATAAAATGGCTATTGTTTTTGGGGATTATCCATATTTACTGGGGTCGAAGACTTTATTTAGATAATCAATGTGTCCTTTTGGTAATTTTGACAAATTCTTATAATTTGAATAGTAAGTTGGGGTAATTTTCATTTTTGCATCGGTAACACCTGACTATAACCAGTTCATATTTTGTTGCTTTCCATATAGAAACTTGACCCTTCTTTTTCATGACATTAATACAGTCATGTAATTTGAAAATATAGACATTTAGGGCAAGCGGTAGTTTTAGTTTTGGTCCAATATAAATTTTTCTATTAATATAAAGTTTGACTTTGTTACATATCTCTTAACAGTTGACATTTATGGTATCGATATTTGGTTATCGATTCAAAATATCGAATTGTTACTACAAAAATACAACTACAGCGACATGAACACGCCCACCAGGTCTCACGTTTGCTTCTGCCAACTGTAGTATCTGTAGACTAGGTTATCAAAATGCACGTAAGATAGAGTGAAGTGAAGCGTTGATGTAGTTTTGAATTGATTGAAATTCCACCAAAAATGGCTGTACAAACCGCCTGTTAGTCCAAGACATCCGAGACATCTATGTTAATATACATGCAGGATGTTTTACTTGAAAATATGGTGATTTTCGGAATTGTAGTTAAGACAAGTAATATATATATAAAGAAACATTTATCAGAAACGTTTTAATGTTACGGAGATATTGTGATATTGTGCTTGTAAAACTTCAAAATTGCGTAGAAAACGTTTGGATGGTGAAACACCTAGGACTCTATGAACTCTAAATCTCCTGCTTTGAAATATTTGAACTAAATTATTGAAAAATAAAACACACAGACTGCATTAACGAATCTCAACGTATTCTGCGACTAGAGCTTTAATAACGCCTACTCCAAGCATCACGGAGATAGATCCCCGAGGAAACCCCCTCCTGAAATTTCAGGACATCTTGGATGTTGAAGTAGGTATTAATCTTATACAGCGGAAATTGTCAAGGTCTTGAATCAGTTTCCAGTGAAAAGTGTCATTAACTAAAATATACAGAAATCCCCAGATATTCTGTTGCACCTTAAATTTTATCTACTAAGATAGAATGAGAAATAGTGTCCCGCCTATTCGGCTGCTATTAGTGGTAAAATTTTGAGAAACGCCAATTGCATCGAACCTTATCGGGTGTTAAGATTTTCAGTAGCGGAGCGTCACACAGTTATTGTTTCTGCTTTGTACAAGGAAATTTCTAATGGAGAGTGTATCCTCAGAAATTGTGCTTTTTTCTCTTAGTAATATGAATACTCCAGTGAATACCAATACTTTTTTTCATTCAGCTACTAATTCCGGAGGTGTACCTACATTGTAATTCTGGAGACATTTTTGCGATGAAATTTATAAACACCAAATCAAAATATGAGTATTGAAATGACAATTCCTACCAATTCGATTACATCGACCACAAGAAGGCATTGTCATCGTATTACCTATTATACTTATTAGTGATAGAACTCATTATTGTACTAGTAATATAATAAGTCTGTATTGATGTTACAAAGATTCAGTTCAAGTGCCTGGGCTGTTGAGCCCAACCCAAACGTATGAATGGATAAGTCTTTGTTGCCGAAAGTTATATATTATAATTATTATTACACGCTTGAAAAAAAGTACTTTTATTTCTTGTTTGTGGTGGGTAAGAGAGGCTGCTGAACTAAAGCTATGATTGTTTTTTTTTAGTCTGTGGTCAAGACAAAATACAGGTACAAGAGATTTTTTAGAATAGGGACCAAAACGCGCGGTACCGTAAAGTTCACCTGATACAAAATTACTTCAAAGATCCTTCGTTCTACGTTTTAGATGGAAGCATAAAAAATAAATAAGAGTTATTTGACCATCTTTATATTCAAGATTACTGTGATATTTTTGTACGGTACATATCATTGTCTTTTAACAACACTAAAAACCAAACTAATAACCATCTAACCCTGAACTCGCTGAGATAGGTATGATATAGTTATTTATATTATAAGGGATGTAAATAACATTTATTAGTAGAGAACAAAAATAAACTTCGAGACTAGTAAATATATACATACAACCCTTGAAGTATGATATTTTTTCTCCTTTCCGCAGAATTAATTCTTGGATTTTTATTAATTCAACTCGATACTTTTCGCGTGAAATTATGGACAGCTTTAACCAGTTTCTAAAGCGCATTGTTATGTTATTGAAAACGTCAAGCTGACAGTTTATTATCAGAAAAATGGAAATCATTGATTTGTATACAGCGAAATGGGTATAGAAGAATCGCTTGTCTGTCGCTGCTACCAGAAAAATCAAGGAAGAGGTATGAAGCAACGTATCTATACTTCAAGAAATAGTGCCAAACAAAGACTGCTACTGCAGTTTTAGAAGCCGTGCCTATGGCGTACTTATACCAAAAATCTGCTGTATTAAAGTCTTCATTAAGCTTATGGTGTTGATATTCCATGCCAAAGGAAAAACGAGAAAGCATTTATTCAAATTTTGTGAATAATGTTAATAATTGTACTAGTAATATTCATATAAATAAATAAGATACAAGTTATATTTGGATCACTTAAATTATTTCCACCCAAGGGTGATTAGGTGACTTAGAACCCGTCGTCAAGGACAATATATACCTTTTTGGTAACTGTTACCTACTTTTGTTAAAAAAACAGTGCCAAAATGTGTTGTTTAAAATATAGGAAGGAGAAAAAAAAAGTATTAATACTACAGAAAAATCGTTATTTATGCTTTCAACTGAAATATTACGATTTTCTCAAATTTTACACAAATATTCTCTAATAGGATAAATATGGCAATCCCTATACTATATTTATTATCATTTAAATTGTCCAAGAATTACAAATTTTGAAAAAATATTAATTTGTAATGAATATATACAAATTTTTTCTGAGGTGAAACTTCCTGAAGGTATATTCTTAGCTGTTGAAAAGTACCTAATAACAAATAGATACAACCAATTTGTCCAAAAATATATGTAGTTCTCCACCGGATCCCAAACCTAATTTTAACAAAACTTTTTCACTTTGATAGTTATTTAGGTTCCAAGGAATAAAAACTGTCTGTTCGAGTTGAGCGTGCAAATTAATAGCCTAGCAAGCAGGCGGGACACTGCATACTTCTTCGCCGAGGTGCATATTACATTTTCTCGTCGACCTTTACAAAAAATTACTAATTTCCAAATGAAAAATCAACTATTTTTGAAAGCAAGTCAGTACTTTTCGAACCCAAATTCTTGTCGTCCACAAACTCTTTTCATCTGCTGTGCAAAATATAAGTTTTATCTGGGCCATCACGAAGAAATCTCTTTTATTTCATTTCGAATATTTGCCCTAAACTTTCTCGCTTTGTTTTTTGTTTTTAAAAATGCAATAAATAAATTTTGAGGACGTTTTAGAGGACGAAAGATACTTGCCATCAAAAATAATCGATTTTTCATCCGGAAATCAGTTTACGAAAAAAGGTCGACAAAAAAATATATAATTATTTCTCACTGAACTTTTTGAAAAATATTTTCATCTCAAATCATTGAAGAAATATATTCAAAAATCAAAAAGAGCGCAATATTATATTGAAGCGCTTTTCTCTATTTGCACATTGGGTCCATATGACAAGGGAGGTAATAATAGGTACCATTTAAATGTATTTAGAGGTGGCTACCGCAACTTTTTAAAGAGTTAATGTAACAAATATTCAAAAGGTAATTTTTTGCAAAAATATATTATTTTTCCTTTTTTAACACATTTATTGTTGTTATCCTTTGCAATAAATTTACCTGGAGCAACATCAACAGCAACAAGAAAAATTGCAACAAATATCCATGTGTCATGCTCCTACACAGCAACCGCCACATTACACTGCACATCATCACCAGGCCGTAAGATTCGAAACGTCGCCGTCGGCATCTGACTTACATTCGCGACAACAACAATCGCGCACTATACTCTACAAACCTAATAGCTTTAAACTCTTTGTCTTCGCCTCGTTCGACGTTCGAAAGACTACTGAAGGTGTCCGATGCCGGGAGGCAAGAACGGCCCCTCTCCGCCGCTGGCACAGCATCCATTTGGACCAATCAGAAGGACGCTCCAGGGCTTCCTTTGTGCCCAGTGCGGGATAGCTAGCGGCGACCACTTGTTGCCGATGTCGAGGGGATCCGTTCACATCCGAAGAGAAGAGTCAGCGGTGAATTGTCTCGAATTTAGTGCGTTTATTTATTATTTCTTCATCTTTTTTTTTCTCTTTGTTTTTATTTCTTTTTGGTCGAAGTGGTTGAGAGAGGACCGACACACACCGAGTTCGCCTGTTTCGCCGGTCACGAGAGAACTGTTTTATTTCTACCGGAATATTGTGCAACTAAATATAATTTCGGAGATTAAACGTTATTCTTCTAGAAGCTGAATTGCTTTCGATAAAAAGGGAAATCCGATGAAGAAACTACCTATATATTATATATATGCAGACCGTGGAGGTCCATGGCTGATGTTTTAGCGGTTGGCTCTTGGAGCTCCATACGAAACTCTTCTGCGGCAATTTGCTACGTTCAACTGTCACTTTCGCATGTCCACCACTTGGGTTCGTTCCAAAATGTCTCGCACTATTTACAGTTAGCATGTTAACTACTTAACCTTTCCATGGCTTGGTTGACGACTTGCCTCCATCTCACCTTGTCCCTTATGTCTTACATTTCCAATTTGTGATATTAAGTCCTTGTAGATCCTCTTCAACCTCCTATAATTCCAATAATACTTCTAATTTTTATACAGTTCTTCGAGCTCTTTGTTTGTCCTTCTTATCCAAATTCCATTTTGTAATTTTCTTCCAAATATTTTCCTCAGTACCTACTTTTCTTTCCCATATTTGTAGCATCTCTTGTTCTTTTTGGTTCAGTGTCCATTTTTCTGAGTAGGGATTGCAAATTTTCGAATTTTAATTTACCGGTAATTCGGTAAATTATTCATGAATTCAACGATTCACCGGTATTTACCGTTTTTTTTTTTCGACATACAAAAAAACAAAGAAATTACCAAAAAATAAATGACCAAACTTTAATTCTTATTAAATAATAACAACAGAAAAGTAAAACTCTAGGTAAATTTAAAAAAAAGGCCCTAAAACATTCGAAATATTAATTTAAATGAAAAAATATCTATCGTTACTTATTTTTCCAACGACTCTTCCGATTTCTTTTGTTTATTAAAAAAAGGGCCTGAGAAAACACAGCTTATCAATACTATTTATTATCACCTAGCCGCGCCGATCTTATCTTAGTACACATTGTTCCTACCGCAGAAAAGGCTCTTTCGGACTTCACACCGGCCGAGTAGCGCCGCGAAAGCCATTTCCAAGTATTTTCCCTGAACTCCCTCCTTCCGAAAATATTGCATTTCTGGGGGTCTATTCTCAAACAGTGACATTTTTTGTCGCATGCGAGATTTTACTTTTTTCTATACATCCTTGATTGACAAAAGTATAATCTCGCATGCGACAAAAAATGTCACTGTTTGAGAATAGACCCCCTGTTTTCACATATTGATGAACCTTTGTAGAAGTAGCCTGCTGCCTTCTAATTGGAATAGTACTACTTACATCAATATTCTTCCTTATCGCTAAATGGAGTTTTTCTTTAATCGACAATGCAGCATTATCCGATTTTGGGGATGATATCCGAATGAGGGGGATGTTATCTTCATCCTTATCAGAGGAATCATCGAGCTGTTTTTATTTTCTGATGACTCTTCTAGAAACTCTCACAGAAGCAACGGATCCGCGCTGATGTCAGTTTGGCATTTTTCACCGAAATTTCCGGTAAAAGATGTCGATTTCTTCATCGGTAACTTAAAGAACTTTTACAGCGGTAGATCGGTAAACCGGTGGTGCAATTCCTATTTCTGAGGCGTAAGAAACTATCACAGTTTTGTAATTCTTGATTTTCTCCACTATTCGCCAAGTGGCCGACGTTCTTCTAATGGAGTGTCCAATATAGGTACCTACTCCTTTAAGTTCAGAAATTTTGCGATTTCACTTGAAATTGAAGAAATCAAGTTTTTCCCGATAGGCTGGTTTAAGCAATTTCCATTTTGATTTCGCTTGATGCGAGGATTAAAATTCGTCATGTGGGATCTTATAACAATGTAATTTCGAACTATTTTGAAATAAAAAACCTTCTCATCGTCAATTTTAATCACTGCAAATTAACGTGCCCTTCCATTTTTGGAATCAGAAATAGCAACAATTATGTTATTTCCAATTCCAAGTTTTATCGACTTTTCCCCTTCATTTATATTTGTTAAACAATCATTCAGAGATACTAAGTCATAAGGCCATATTGCTAAAATATCGTATATATATCTCCACTAGACAAAGTTGTACTTTTCCTCCTTAGTACTTACACACATTACGTACATTAGTATAAATAGTAACTTCACCATAAATTAAAAAATGTATCCTACAGCAAGAATGAAAATAGTGTGCCCATAAGTTATAATGTACCTACATTGGTTCTTTAATAAATTTTGTTGTTAGTTCCATAAATAAATTATTTAAAAATGACTTGTTATTTAAGGGTGGCGGAAAAAGCATATGCATAACATGGGGGTAAAGTGCCTTTTCCTACTTTGGATGATTACTGTAATCTTCGATCTTCGGGAGTTAAAGTAGCATTCTCCCTTCTAGATATTTCCTACAGTCGCGTGTAAAGTGACTAACTACTATATTCAAATGATATCGTAAAGTCGACAAATGCGCCGAGGATTGTTACGCTCTAGAGCAAAAAAAGGAATATTTTTCGCTCGCTTATTTCATCAAATTGCCTATTGAAATGGTGGATAGTATTATGTGGTAAATTGACGTTCATTCAATGGGTTCCGTCGTCATGGCGAATCCCACCATATTTGATGAAATGGGCGAGCGAAAAATATTCCTTTTTTTTTCTCTAGAGCGTAAAGTAACAATCCTCGGCATTTGTCGACTTTACGATATAATTTAAATATAGTAATTAGTCATTTTACGCACGACTGTAGAAAAAATTGTGTTTGTCTTTCAAGCGTAAAAAAAAATGGCCGCATTCAAAAGATTATTTCTCATGCGGCAATCTGTTACTTTACGCTATAAATGCACAAATACTATTTTTCTACTACCGTGTGTAAAGTATGTACTTTAGACACATTTTCGAGTGCGTAAAACTTTATTTTACGCACTAGTGCGTAAAGAGTTTTACTTTACGCACTAGTGCGTAAAGAAAAAATTCCAATATGTATGTAGTTATAGATTTCTAGTCTTATAAAAATATAGGTATAATAAACGGATATTAAATCTAAGTTTTTTTCATAAATTGGAGATAGAAACCTATAGAATTCGTAAAGTAATTATTGTTAAATAATTATTGAGTACTGGAAATAATACGGTAAATAGGTATAAGTTGGCGGTGAGTGACTGACATTTCTTTGTGAATTGAATCTGACATTTAAAATTTAAATTGAGATCTTCCGACTATACCTAGAGTAAGCAATTGTATTTTATATTTAGGAATTAAATATTTTTAGAAAACTATGATGTTATTTTAGATTATTATAAAAATACTCTTCCAAAGAAAAATTTAACTTACTTTACGCACTAGTGCGTAAAGAAAATTACTATTAAACTTTTGTATTTTAATTAAATATTCGCTAGTAGAAAAAATATTGTATGCAATTCGTGTGTAAAGACCTTTTTTTCGACTCATGTGATTGTCGCATTCGCCTGCGGCTCATGCGACAATATTCACATTCGTCAAAAAAAAAGGCTACTTTACACACTAGTTACATAAATAACTATTTTTTACTTCTTACACGTTTTAAAAAAGTGGTAGATATGTTGAAAATTCTTTAAATTTCATTTATTTTCTGTTTTCTGCTTAAAATCGTATCCATGTTATTAGTTTAGTGCTACCAAAGTGAATCATTTTTCAATATACATACAGGGTGTCCCCAAGAGATTGGTCATAAATTATACCACATATTCTGGGATCCATAATAGGTTGATTGAACCTCACTTACCTACTTATATACAAAAGTGCATGCAAAAAAGTAGATTTATGAAAATTTATATAAGCTACTGGTATACGATAATCCATAAACTGAAAGTAGTAGCGTTCATTTATTTTTATTTATTATCGATTTTTAGAGGGGGCCAGCACACTTTTGACCGCCCACTTTTTTTGTTGGTAACATTTAACAAAATACGTAATGCCTCTTTGTTAACATTTTTTTCTGTAAGATACATCCGTCCTTTCAAATGTCCATTAAACTATCTACTATTCCTACCAATTATTACATGTAAAAAAATAAAGAAATTAAGAATAATATGTATTACATTAGGTTTTCATTACTTGTTTATCATTATAAATTGTAATGCAATAATAAAGATTTTGTATATATCGTGTTGTATTCCCCAAATTTTTTTGTTAACATACCATAATATACCTACCTATAATGTATAATTACTATGACTGTATAAATAATAATATAACAATTAATTATGTTCTTTTTAAAACTCACCAAAAGTCGCCAAACACAAATTTGTTACTTGAATTATTCATTCAAGTTCATCATCGTTTTTGACTAATTTTTATTAATTAAAAAGTATACCGGTATACACACTCTACCCCACAATGCACAAAATGGTTTGTTACTAATTCAAAGCATGTTATCTCTGATTCAACGTATCAAGCAAAAACTGTACCTACTTGAACGTAAACATCCTAAAAAACGCGAAACCTGACAAAGAACTAATTTTTATTTATGTGGTTACCTATGTATGTAAATTTTAAAATTTAACCTTATGATCAGTTCGGTTAAAGCGACGTGAGGTTGTCGAACGCTAATATAATTTCGGAAAAATAAAGGAATAAGAGTATATAAAATAAAAATATATACTTTCGTGCAGACGTGCGGTTATGTAACTAGGTATTATTAATGTATCTCGGTATTATTCAGTTATTAAAAATCGGAGTGGAATAGTGAATAAACTGTTAAACATTTTTGTTTGTACATTTTCCAATTAGTCAAAAATATATTGATAGTCTTGATGAAGTCGGAGCGTTTCGGGGATTTTTGGTAAGTTTTTAGAATGGGAATTTTTGTGAAGATGTGGTTGTAATAGGAAGGACGCGAAAAATTTTATTTTCAATTTGAAATAGATGATCGGCCGGTATTTTTTCAGTTTATCTATTATATAATTTATTTGACCTTATATATTTTTCATTTCCTAAAAATTAATTATTCGAAAGCTCAGAAGATATATTCTTGAGGCCCTTTTATTATTGCCACATTCCCACTAAAACTGTATGTTTTATACTGCCTTTTGATTATGAATAAAAATGATTGGGTTTATTTAATTTTGTATACTTAAACGTCGTTAATGAACGTTTCACAAAATTTCATTTAGTTTGCATCTGACCTTAAGTGCAAAATCCAGCAGACACCAAGTGCCAGATCTGGAAAGTACGGTGGGTGATGCAGCAACTCAAAGTATTTAATTCAACCATAGTTCTCGTCTATTTATATTCTGCTAAATTGATATAATTGAAAAATGGTCGAAATAGAACATATACCAATATAAGTTAGCCATTTACCTACATAATTATCAAGGTTACAAATACTTCTATTATTGTGATATTATTAGTACTTAATAAGTTTTACTAGTTTGATATTTTTAGGTTGAAAGTGTCCATTTTGGTTTTTATAAGTTCGTTGTATTTATTTTTATGTATTTTCAAGCCCGAAGGCTTTATAATTACAAATAAAATGTCTTGTTTTTATACTTTCATTTTCTGATGAATGTTAATACAATAAAATATACTCGTACCTATTCTCAATGATATTAAAATAAATTGTTCATGGCAAAGTATTTACAGCAGCATCCCTAATAACTACTAAACTAGTTCAAAATACGTTCCAACCGTTTGGTAAGAGATTATCAGTAATTTTAGTAATTTCTCTTACGCATGCGCATTAAATAGTTCGATTACTGGTTACGTACGATAACAGAATTGCTGGTTGGAGCGAACCTATTGAAATATTATCGTGAACATTAATTTTTTCCTATTTCTCTGTCAGGCAGGTAGTTTCACCCCGTATCATAACGAGCTTAGGGTTCTATTATCAAGATATTCAAAATTAATTTGTTACGGCAGTCAGTGACTGGTTAAAAATAAAATTAATGTTTTGAACATAGGCGTGCCTACAGGGAGACCAGGGGGGGTCATGTCCCACCCTAATCGGTCCACCCCAGATTCTCAAAATATCATGTATTAAAACATTTTATAATTTTTAAATTTTAACGTTCTTTCAATGATACGAGGAAGCAGTTTTTTATTCTTAGAATGAATTGCAAGAAATTGAAGGGCGGCAATATGCAAAAGCAATGTTTCGGAAGATTCCGATTAGAATTTTGCCCCCCCCCCTAATAAAAAAAAGTCTGCGCACGCCTATGGTTTTGAATAAATCCGAACTATATAATTTTGATAGTAATTGATTGTTCCTCTTTCTTCGGCTTATTTTTTGTAGGTAAACAACGGAATATGCTGGAATATTTTAATATTGAATATACAAAGTTACATTCTTCAACTCATATTAAATACCAGCGTCTTGGAACATCCTGTATACTTGAAAATATATTTAAAGTATAGCCCTATAAGTTTGGCTTAGCTATTATGACCCGATTCATTACGAATGGACCTCTATGTATACAAAATTTTGGGTAATTCAGCGAGGTAATATTTTTACCCAAAAATAGACACTCCTGATTCTACATATACTGTAGTATTATTACTTGTGTTCGTGGTTTATTTTCATTAAAATACTAACCTGGAAAATTGTATGTGCGAGAATTTCCAACAATTTTATAACTATAATAAACTCACATAAATAAACCTACAGCAATTATTATAATAAAAACGAATCTTATTATTTTGAAAATTGGTCAATAGAAGTGAGTATATCAGGTAGGTAGTTATTATGGTTAAAAAAGAAACACAATTTGTGAGAAATAATCAGTAGGTCTACAGACAAGTCAGTAGGTCTGTGGTTATCAACAGGTGTCCTTGTATAGTTTCAAAACTCAAGCATACAGGGTCGGAGTGAAACAAAGCGCCATTAGAGTCATTAGAAAGTTCTTGATCTATAAACTTAGACTTAAAATTTATTTTTTATTTTTAAACTTTTTTTTATAACATATAAAAATTTCCATAATCGAAGGTATATCTAGTATATCTTTGTATTATTTTATGATTTTATATGTGTTCCAGCTACTTACTCCTCTCTACAGGTTGTGGTTCTAAATTATTTATTCATTATTAACATTTTTTCAATAAAAGTTGTCTCAATATTTTACATTAGGTACATGATTTTTCATATTAAAACTATTATGCAAATTTTGATATAAAGAATTATTATTTTATCTTATATTTATTGTTTTAATTTGATTTTTAAATTTCCCCTCAACAGTTATAATTTTCATTTAATATTCTTATTTTCCCCTCCACAGTTAATACTTTAATCTTCAAAAAATGTCCAAAATATTTCCAATTTATTTGAATTTGTTTCAATTTATGCAAGATTAGTTTCACCTTGAATAAATTTAACATTATTTCCCTTGGTCTTTACTTTCTCTTGATGCAATTTCAATCCTTCATACAATGAAACTTCTTGTCAATTGGTATTTCATCTCTTGTTTTCATGACCAAACTCAAAATTTGAATGGGGTTTATTGTTACTTGCATATTTTCATTGATAACTTAGATTATTTCAATTCATGTTTATCTTAAAAATTTTTCTTCCTCCTCCAAAAGTTTCCAAAAATCAATAATATGAATAATATGATATTTTTTTTATTGGTTTATCCAAAATTTTCCATACGCTAATATCTATCATCAATTAACTTCCTTTTCAAATGATTGTCCACAAAATTTATTATCGATCGTATACAAATAGTCTTCATAATACAAATAATCATTTTATTATACAGGGTGATTCATAAGTAATGGGCCAAATTGTAATTCTACGTTCAGAAGGTCAAAATAATAATATTTTCATCAACAATAATGGGTCTTAGTCTGCTCCTTACTGAGGTACAGGATGTTAAAGCGAAAAAAATAAAATAGATTTTTGTTAATAGATCAGCTACTTTTCTATATAATAACTTGGAAATTGGGTATAAACTAGTTTTTGTGAGGGTAAACAAGAATGTGTGAGAGGATTTGAGTTAACTCGTGGATGTCGCCACATGCGTCATATGAATTAGATGAAATTAGCTACAAATTTTTTATCGCTCATTATTTTACAACTTACTTATTTAATTTGGATAGTCCCATAATTTCTGTAGAAAAAAGCTATACTTCTTTGATCTTCAAAATATTAACGATTTTCGAGATATTTTAATTTTACTAATTCACTACATTACATTTCACGGTGGTCGACGTAATATTAATCTGTTAAGTTATCAACTGGCGTACAATAAATGTGTTTTATTACGTAATTTTTGTATGGTTTCATTTTAATATTATTATCAATTACGGTTAGGTAAATGTCAACATTCCATGGCATGCTTGTGTCTTAACAGATTAATGCTACGTCGACCACCGTGAAATGTAGTGTAATGAATCAGTAAAAGTCAAATATCTCGAAAATCGTTAATATTTTGAAGATCAAAGAAGTATAGCTTTTTTCTACAGAAAGGATGGGGCTATCCAAATTAAATAAGTAAGTTGTAAAATAATGAGCGATAAAAAATTTGTAGCTGATTTCATCTAATTCATATGGCGCATGTGGCGACATCTACGAGATAACTCAAATCCTCTCACACATTCTTGTTTACCCTTATAAAAACTAGTTCATACCCAATTTTCAAGTCTTTATATAGAAAAGTAGCTGATCTATTAACAAAAATCTATTTTATTTTTTTCGCTTTAACATCCTGTACCTCAGTAAGGAGCAGACTAAGACACATTATTGTTAATGAAAATATTATTATTTTGACCTTTTGAACGTAGATTTACAATTTGGCCCATTACTTATGAATCACCCGGTATAATGACACATTGATATTGGAAACTTATTATCCCAAATTTAGGGTGATATTTTTTGCTGGCTTTAGCAACAAATAATTTTATTGATTGCTTGAATGTTTTAATTTTTTTAAAAGTACCAGCTAGGAATAAAAATTTAAAAAAAATGGAATAAATCTTTATAATTGCTTGAACGCTACCAAAACATAGAAAATAATTCATTTGATATTGTTTTTTAATTCCTATTAAAAACGAACAAAAAAATGAATTTACTAGATACACCTGGTTATTGGGCAGGTGAGGTCCTGATTTCAAGTCAAACTGGGTTTCACACTTCACCATTAGGAACCTTTATTAGAATTATATTGGTAGGTACCCATTTTGTCTCGAGACGATTGTTAAAAGAAGTCAGAAGAATGTCAGAGTCACTTGTATTAATTTGAAGTGACGATTATCTCAAAAAATATAATCACAGTTTAACCGCAACCCATGAAAAATGTTTGAGTTAATATGTCATTTGAATACTTGCAAATCATGGTAAAAATAATAGGATGTATTTGTTATAATTTTGACATAGACTTATGAAAAGCAATCAATGACATAGCTGTTGGAAATATTAATAAAAAAAGAAGAAGTGGCATTGCAACTATTTTTTTCTGGAAAAACTGGAGAATTACAAAATTATAAAACCATTATAGTAATTTTTCTAAACATTTTTTCTGGAACATTATCATGGATAATATCTTTTACAACAAATAGAACAATGAAAGTAAAAAATTATTAAATGTGAACGGTTTCATGTTGGTATATAAAAATTCATCAATTTACGAGAGCTTCCTGTGCTAAAGCGATATCGGTCATATATCGCAACACTCTGTATATTGCAAATCTTAAATATATAAAGCTATTCCCCAGTATATCTCCCAATATAACTATAACTTTTGTTGATAACTTGTTCACTTACAATAATGTTAATCCTATCATTCATTCTGATATTTTCAAGTTTACCAAAGTACTTACCCAATTCCGTTTTATCCCAGATAATGTTCGTCAATCGTAGTGACTGTCTAAAATTATTCACCAGTTACACGAAAAATGGATTGATACTTCCTCATCAAGTAGCTGATAGTAATTTTATCTGAGAGGAAGCAGAATTTGTACAATGTAAGATATCACTACATATTCGTTAATGTAGTTGATAATGATATTCAACTTTTCATTTCACCATGTATGCCTTAAATTTTTTTTAATATACATTTTCTATGAATATTACAAAAATATCTCAACTATATAATAGTTTGTTTGGATCAGTAAGAACTACATCATAGATGTAATAGCTGGGATCGCGGCAGTGTTCCAGTAAAGTCGAAAAGAACAAACAAAAGTTTCGCGCTGCCATTCATTTCTTGAAGTTATCCACTCCCTAACTTCTTCGTGGATAAATCTGGAAGCTGGAAGCATCAATTTTCACTGCTTAAAAGGATATATATCATAACTAGCTATATTCTCAAATTACATACAATTTGTATCTATACTTTAAGATCTATTGCAAGTCAAAGCTCCTCAATTTAGTCACTCACATGAACATCAAATTTTTCCGAGAGGAAATGTTATGTTTCTAATCGAGACATAAATGATTTACCTTAATTTTCGAATAAATCATGTTGGAACTTGAGACGCAGCTTGCAAGTACAGCGTAGATAACTCTAGATCGTTATCTTTACACTGATATAGTACATTCAATATCCTTCTTGGTGTGCGTCATCGTTTGTGACGTATATCTGGGTTTTGGGTATGTCGTTTATTTTATTTGCTATTTTGACATATAACCAAAGATTAGAGAATAAAAATATAAGATCTTTCACTCCAGTGCGGTTTGTTTCAAGTTGCTGTCCCAAACGGACGCCACTCTCATAAATTATGTTTACGACTCGCTTTTGTTGTCAATAATGAGACCGGTAGATACCAGAGAAGTTCGAAAAGCTTATTTTTATTTTAAGCTATACAGGGGTAATTAGAGAAATATATATTTAAATTAATAGGATTCTTTATCACAAAGGTTTATTTTTAAATGTTAATTATTTCGAAAAATGTTCGGGATATGAATTTGAAAAGGTAAGTGAAAAATAAACTTGAATTTTTGAAATGAATCAATTCACAGTTTTTATCCAGCTTCTTGGTAATTTTGTGATACTTATTGATACTCTAGCAGATATTTATCACAAATTCAATTAAATATACTCATTAGCCACCAGAATAATAGGGCCAATAAATCTTAAATTTTGATCTTTAAATAATGCGTATTTTTTGGATTGACAAGGTTAAAACTGTAAAAAGAGAAGCAGCTGCAGGATACCTTTATTAAAATATTTTATAAATGTTGTAAAATACTTAGTTTGGAGTTTGGTTTATGTGTTAAATTTAATCTATTGTTTTTCAAATTTTTCAATATACATTCGAGAGTAAAATATATACGGACTCTGTTATAGAGACTGGCATAATAATTGAAAGGAAATTGATTACATGGATGATGAAAAGAAAATTCAGTAAATTCGTTCAAAAGGAACTGACCAATTCCCCTTTGGTTAGCTATAGAATTGAATTTTTGTGTTTTCTTGCGTAATGTACTTGTTTATACAGTGCTATTCAAAAGTCCCCTCCCTTCCTCGTATCTTTTGAACGGCTACACTTACATTAATAAAATTTGGAGGGTGAAAATAAAGTGTTGTAAACTTCTCTTCGAATGGTAACTGGTGACGTAATAGTAATAGATGACGTCACAGTGCCACTCTGGCAAATAATTTTAAATAGGACCTTAGTGATAGTGATAGTGATATCTCGTTTGAAAGGCATTGACATTGGCTACATAGCCATATTAAGTTTGTTTGGGTTTAAACTAATTTTGACGGATGAATTAAATGAATACCAAAATCATTGAAATTATTTTTTTAAATTTAATTTAATGCTCGAAATGTCCTCGGTCTACTTCCTGACAGTAATACATCCTATTGGTAAACTCTTCAATAATTCTTTCTTTCTAGAGGTTTAAGATGGTTTAATAAATATAATATTGATCCATTTGTTAACTCTTTCAGTATGCTTAAGAACTCAATTAGAAATGTATGCTTAGATTATTAGATTCTTAAATTAGTTCACTGTAATATTATAATTATTGTAATTACTTGTAGCTGGTGAATCCGTTAAATAAATAAATAAATAAATTTCGGCTGGAGTCTCTAAGTAGAAGGAGACATTGGGATATGCTATGGCTAATGTTGGAGAATTTTTATTGTGCCACTACTTATCAACTAAATTAGACTTGGAGATGTCAGATATTTTTCGCAATAGTTCAATCTGATTGTTAGTGAAATATTCACTTTTCATAAATAATAATTGACCGCACTCACAAAATTCTCAAGGATATATTGGAACTAGGCTGTAAGTCCCATCGGAGAAAGCATTCTTGAAGATTCGCTTAGCCTATATATCGCAAATACCCCAGTTGAGCAATTAAGTTTTTCCAATAGCTTAACAACTCACCTCGAATTGGTATTCACGAAAGGCACAACCGAAGAACTACTCTTCCTAGTCCGTTGAATTATCACATAATTAGAGTGAGACCTTACTTATTCTCTATTTGGTCATAACAACTTCTGCTAGTACGCCACCGGTATTCGCCGTATGGGGAAAGACACATGCTTCTCGGTCTCGATAAGTTGGCCCCTAATTATCGGTAATCGCACAATTGGTGTCCGTTCTTCGTCTTCGCTTTTCTCGCCTTTCGCTCGTATTCAACAACTTTTGTTATTATATGGTTTATTTTTCACCCGACTTATTTGTCCATATTTGGCGGAATTGAAACAATTCGCATATCGATGTCGATGCATTCCTTTACATGATGCCGTGAATTCCAAAACTGCCAATATCTTGACAAATTACTCTTTGGTATCAACAAAAAAAACGATGTTTTTTTATATACAAAGTAACTCTCCGTACAGAGTGTCCAAAAATATAGTTTATAAAACGATTAAGAACATAATTATTTGAAGTATTATTACAGTTACCTGTAATATTGTCGTATTTAATAAAGCGCGTTACCAATAGATATCGCAGAATAATAATTATTCCAACGGTTTATCCTATACCTAATTAACATCTGTTCGAAGCAAAGCTACATTTTGCAATGGGAATGTAAAGAAAAACAAAACATTGTTCTCAGCACATTCCATGCTCACTTTCTTATCATTCTCCTTCCTGTATATGATCTTCTTCATATCCTTCTTTTGAAATCCTTTTTAATTCCTCATATTCTCACTAATGTACCGTGAAGTACGTCTAATAGGATCCAATTCGAGTGAATTGCTTTTTTTTGTATGATTTTCTCTGAAAATCAACTTCCACAAAGTCTTTATCGAAATCGTCTTTGAACTATAAAATTCCCGGGAATTCTTGCATCAATTTTAGTTTGGAAGTAGTTTGGAAATCAAGAAATTATTTCTCTTTATTGTTTTTATCCCATAGCATAGTTTTTTAAAATTTCAAGCTCTATTGCCCTAACGTCTAGATTACCCTAATTCCCATTTGCACCAGTTCTGTTGGTTAGGTAACGACGGTTGAATGTTAACACTTTATTCACCGATGCTTGTGAGAATTGAGAATTTGCCAACTGGAATTGACAAGTGACAAGACACAACATAACCTCAGTTTTTGTGGATTTGTTATATTCCAATCAATTCAACAAAAAGTAGTTACTTGGTTACTGAACTTTAACAATAAATAATTGTACCAAGCCTTTAGAAAAAGCAGCCTCACAGAAAAATTGTCCTGAACACCAAATTTTGTGATCTCATAAAGATTATTTGGGAAGATAATACGTTGTCTGTAAAGTCTTGCAATTATTGCATCTGACACTTCACTTTTCGGGATAGTCTGATCTGGATTCGCCTTACATAAAAATATGTTGAAATATTTGAAAAAATCTACTTGCATCTGTTGATTTCAAAGGATGGTAACTTTTTTGTGCGCACATTGTATAAATGCAAGTAAGGCTCAATTTTAGCTACAAAATATATGTTTAGACCCAATCGAATATAATAAAAATTGGTTCTCTCAGGAAGGTTTATTTCATTTGAAGAAATTGACCCGAATTAAATCGACACCTAAGGAAAATGTTTATCATAATTTCACTAAGGAACAACTGAATGAATATATAAACTAGCCTACACGCCCACACATCCTATGGTTCGAATGATAATTTGCATGGCGTTCCGCCAAAATATACCTCATATATCATGGAACTCATTAATATTGGAATGAGCTATCAAATAGAGCACTACGTCCTTGCAGGAGGTCCCACTGAAACCCTTGTTTGGACACGTTAACTAACGACCTGCAGCCACGACACATTTGATTTAAGCATGCCTCTCTCAATGTGAAATAAATGCAACTCAATAATCTCGACAAGAAAGAACTTAACGAGAACTGGATGTTCTTAAAAACTGTTATAACTTGTAGATATAAATATTATCTTAAATTGTTTACATTGTCTTTTGCTCTTGTTTGTAGATGAGGTAGTGAACTATTTCAAAGATTGAATGAATTGGGAATGAATAGGGATTCCTGTACAAAACTGTCAAACGCGAGTTAACTTTTTTACCAAATAGTGTTCATAAAAAATAATAACAGATTTGGAAAGGTCGTTAGATAAAAATTTTCTCTGGTTTAATAAACAACTGAATAGTTATGTTTAAAAAAGTCGACTCCATTTTCATACCACTTTCGCATACTTCTAATTGCTTAGAAGATGCCCATACAGGTGGAAGCACGGGGAATTTGAAAGTTCCACTGAAGTATGGCGGTTCGCTTCGACGCTGTGTTAGTTTTTTTCTTTTTGTTTCTAGTTCCTTTTTCACAATTTTTGAAACAAATAACTTTGCTTT
>CAJUYG010000351.1:32952-54866 GCA_910591675.1 Galerucella calmariensis | reverse complement strand
AAGATTAACTAGTATTAAAACAATTTTTGGTCCCTATCTGACACAACAAAAAAAATATGACAACTAGACAATCAATAATATTTTGAAGTTTAAGACTACAAAACTTTGTTGTCAAATTTTATTAAGGTCCATTCATAGTAGATCACATCTCTGGTAAAATGTGAAATAAAATATTTTATTTCATGACATTCTAACGATATGATAGTCTACTAGAAATGGAATCCAGTGCACGTTCCAGGAACGGTTTTTTATAATGATAGCGCTTTTTTTCGCTTATTTTGGAAATGTTGTTAATAAAACGCGTTTGTTGTTACTTTTTTGTGTATGTTTGTTTTCAAAATATGTATAACTCAGTTTGGTGATTTTGTGTATTGAAGTGTGTATCGATTAACAACTATTCCAATGATAAATCATAAGAAAACCTGGATAAAAACTTATGATGCTATCCTAATAACGCAGGTAATTGATTATAAGTAACAACAAACGCGTTTTATTAACAACATTTCCAAAATAAGCGAAAAAAAGCGCTATCCCAATAAAAACCGTTCCTGGAACGTGCACTTCACTGGATTCCATTTCTAGTAGACTATCATATCGTTAGAATGTCATAAAATAATAGTATATTAAAGTATAAGTGGATATTAAGATCTTTAAAACACGCGCGATTTTTTGCTCGAAATAGAGCAAGAGTTTTAAAGAACAGTTATCCACGAATACTTTACGCTATTTTTTTTATTGGTTCACTTTGAAATTATAAATACTGGTCTATAACTACTACAACAACAAGAAATGGAAATCATAGATGGAAATAAGAACTAAATATGAAATGGTTGAATTCGTGATGTATATGATTTATACCTTGCGTTGTCATGGAAATGAGAAAAACATAAACTAATATGTATTTTGATGGAAATTCAACCTTATTGAGTTCTGTGAATGTCAATAGTATTAATTTCAATACCATTTCCTAAGATTTGAAAAATCTAAATATTAATATTTCAAACAATACCAACGGCACTTTCTGTTTCAATTTATAAATTTGACATTGTTAAATATTGTTCGAATAAAAGTCTTGACGTTACAAACTACTCCTGTCAGATCAATGATGAAAAAATTGTCATTTAGTTATGACTTAGTCCAGAGATTTAGACTTCGTTTCTCGAGTTGTTGATGTTGCCACGGTAACTTTGAAACACGCGCATTTTTTAAAGTTCGATTTAAACACGCTGAGGCGTGCTTTGAATAGGTAAAATGGTTCACCAATAAAAAAAATTATTTCACATTTTACCAGAGATGTGATCTACTATGAATGGACCTTATTAAAATTTGACAACAAAGTTTTGTAGTCTTAAACATGAATAAAAAAATACTTATAGATGGAAAACAGACCCGTGGCTCCCTCTATTTGTACGAGGGGCGCCACCTTGAGAGTCCCGTCAGTACCTCTAACACAAATCAGATAGAACGCTACCGAAACGTCGAAATAAAAAATAAGAAACATTATTGTGGTTTGATTTCCAAAAACTAAGAGAAAAAATAATACGTAATGCCACAAGGAACTTACAGAAAATATTGTGAGCTCACTCATGTTCAGCCTTAGCACGAGGAATATTTCTATAACTTCAATAAAATAACAAATTCCACAACAGAAGAAAAATTATTCATAGATGTATATACTATTATAACAGAGTCTTTGAAAATCAAAGTACAAAAACCGTTTACTAAGAAGCAACAACTGCTTCCCTGGCTATATGCCACGAGGGACATTAAATTACACTTCGAAGTTGAACGGGGTTGGTATACCTGCAAGATAGACCCAACTATGTTAGCTATGCTCACAAACGTTCCTTTATTTTTAGTGTATATTCTCTTATACATAAGTTCGTGATGATTATCTAGTTAAAGTGGTATTAGCAAACAAGAGCCCTGAAAAATATGTGAAGTAAAAGAAAGGTCATCGCAACCAGTGAATTATCCAATTTTCAGATAATTTTTGGATCGAATATCTTCCAGTATTAGAATTACTAACATATATTATAACTCCTTAAATCGGACTGCTAGTGAAATTGTTAAATTTGTTGAACAATTAAAGCTGAAAAAGGAAGCGCTGAAAAAAAGGTTCAGTCCATAATTGCCAAGTATAGCCGTTTTGTATGTAACCTCTTTGGGATCTACAATATTTTGATAGCCCATACTGGGCAACTATTTCCCCAACTTGTCATCCCATTCCATACCCATTCGACAAACGGAACACACTATGCGCACTCGCTCATCGGGTTGACTGCTCGTTTTGCAAGCGAGACTTACCGACAACCTAGGAACGGGCAATTTCCCACAGTGTGGTAATGCGTAAATCCGTGCAGAAAAAAGTCAATCGTAAACCATCAATTTGGAATACATGTGGCTTACTTGAACAGTAGAATGAAAAGCTTACCAATGTCTGCCGAAAAAACAACCAACTATCATCAGTTTGACTATTACTCTATTCCAGCCAATTAAAATAATAGAAAAAGTGTCAGATGACACATGAATTGTATTATTGGTATTATTTATTTGGCGCATACTGTATCAACATGAAAAAGTAAGTTAATAAAAATTATTTGATAAAACCACTAAGCCGCTCCGCCGCTCGTTACCCTTTTTGTCTCTTCAAATAAAAGTTAAGAAGGTATTAATCAGTGGAAGATACTAAATATTGAAAAAAAAATCAGTCGTAGGTACTACCACATAGCGGAGCTCGGTACTACACCATCCACATTCCTAAATAAAATCTCGACTGTTAATTCTTGAACATGTCTGTGTGTTGTGCTTCACTGAGTGCGGATCCAGTTCGGAGACTTGTTAAAAGGGATAAACCAGTAGCGCGGATGTGAGAAAAAAATACGACAGGGTTCGAATTCTCATTCATTAATTTCACTGTGACTGATACGATTTGATTTCAAAATGTGATTTGACACGGATGTTGAGAAAAAGATTCCTTTGTGAAATATATTCAAATTCTGACAGAACTATATATTTGTTTTGAAGCTTTTCAAAAATTATTAATTATATACCTCTGCAAAATAAAATTTTATACACTACTAGCTGTGAAGTTGACAATTATTACTTCTTCTAGCCAACTAAATTCTTCACACCAGTGAATAATAAAAAGAATTCACTCTCGTTAGCCAATCACATTCTATTATTATCAGAATTCACGCTAAAATGGATTAAAATAAATAAATCAAATCGTCTCTTTAAAACGTCAAATACCTAAGAACGAAATCGCTTCTGACAGCGCGTCGTTTGAAGCGTCAAAATAATTATAAAATCATAATTTTACGTATTATAAGAGAAAAAAATGGACAACAGTAGCGATAGTGAATATGTACGCCTCCCTGAATTAATTTCATTTTTCAATGTAAGGGTTCCGATTAAAAATATGAGTTACGTATATATATTTACTCTTTACATTTTTATAAATGTGCTCAATAGCCTAGTGGTGGTTGACTATGGCGCGGACGATCGAGGTTCGATCCTCACTGGAAGTTTTTTCTTTTTAGTCGTGGAGAAAGTATAGTCTTTTACTTGTGTAGAATGGCTATTATTCACTTGGATGATTCCAAAACTCACTCGCTGCGCTCCCTTGTTTTGGAAACTCCACCCGCGTGAATAATAGCCATCATTCTGCACTTGTTGAAGAATATACTATACCTACTACCACAGCAAATCTTATCTACGTACTATCATTGTTTTTTTTTCATCAGAGATGGAGTTAATATTATCATACAAACCATTAAAATTGACAATAAAATTTGTAGACGAACTGACTTTTTTATTTGGCCATAGTGTTGTCAGAAAAATGTGAATTCACACGATATCCCTCATATAGTGTGTCCAAGATTCTGTTCGTTTTAAACCCACCGATGGGGTGCCCAAGAAGAGAAACATTTTCTGTGTTCCTTGTGGTGTATTCATTATTATTTTTGTTAATTTTTTTCGGAAATTGCAACGCAAAATTTTTATTCCAACGTTTCGGTTGCTTTCCAGCTATAACGTTTTTCAAATTTTGGTCCAAATATGTACGACATTTTAAGGTCCACTCACAGTAGATCATAATATCTTTGGTAAAATATGAAATAAAATATTTTTCCCATTTCCGTCACTAAAACATAAAGATACTACATATAGAGGCAATAAGTCGTCTTGGAATCCATCAGAGAGAGAGAGAGAGAAAGTTGGAGAGTGTATCATATTGTGGACACAGATTATAATCTGTGTTGTGGATATAATTGAAATAATATAACATAATTTTGTTTTTTTTCCTGTGGTCGTAGAAAAAGTATAATGAGCACCTAGTGTCAAAAACATCTTAGTCATCATCTTTGCGTTTGGCCCGACCACAGAATTGCCGTCGCGTTTCGGCGAACTCAAGTTACCGATAAGAAACACTGTACCATACGTACACGGGCGTTCACTGCAGTCAAAACGGGCATCTGCAGTCTACTTGCAGTCGATCTCCGCCGAGTGGTCGCTGCTGCATCCGCCGTACACGAACCACAATAGATTGACATTCTAAAGTAATTATAAAATGTTTTGTCATCCTGACGGAGTTTGCCGAATAAATTATGAAAGTTTCCTTCCCGTCTTCGCGCAACCAAAAGTGGATGTATCCAAAGCGATTGTGCCTTCCTACGTCTTCTACTTCTCCTTCTTAACATAAGAAGTAGTGATGCTTCTTCTTCGAAATTCATATGGACTCTGGCAGGTGATACCACAAAATATAGGATATATATCAGCACCCTGTGATGTGGTTGCAGTCGCTTCAACTACACGTGCGGTTCATATAACCGCAAGTCGACCACAAAAATGTCGCTGGTTCAACCGCAAGGTGCAGTTGACGTGACCACATTTTTGTGGTTGTCTCGACTGCAAATATGTGGTCCGTGTACGGCCGCTCTAACTCTTCAACCAAGAATATATCTTGAAAAATGCTTTGGCATTGGGGATGCCTCGTATAAGTATGCAAATCAAGTATTTGAAGAGAAATCGTTCCACGGAATAGAGTGATAAATTCAATGAAGAAATTTGATGAGACAGACAAAAAAAGGTGTACTATGAGGTTTCGTTAACAAACTATAAAACACGATTTTAAAAGTGTCTCAAGTTCTCTAATGGAATCTTCAAGGATCGACTATTTATTCGACAAATCTATATGGGCATTTATATTTCAGTTTGTAGTTTGTCCACACCTAAATAACGGTTGAATCGGAAAATTTTCAATATCTGTCATTTTTCCATAAAATATGATTGAAATTTTTAATTTTAAATATTTGTTTGTTTGACAAGAGTAAACAATTAGAGCAGCATGTTATGCGAAAGGCGAAATTTGCCACTACTATAATCATTGTAAATCCCGTTTTTTCCACTTCAGTTTATGAACTATACCGGTTGACGAATCATTTCATTCAAACCGCGAACTTTTATATCTAGCTAGGTATCCTCATATGCGTAAGTTATGCAGCAGTACAAGTGGTTACAGTTGTCAGAACCAAACATGAGCCCCGGAAAATATGCGAACTAAAATAAGGTCATAGCAAACAATCAAGAGCCAATGTTAATGATTGTCCATTAGTAATTGTTAAATATAATCGAAATAATATGACCGAGTGATTTCATCAACATACATCATTTTATTCATTCTGTATCAGTGTTGTCAATGCGAGGATGATTATCCGATTTTTAGACAATTTCACTAATTTGGATCCAATAATTTTTTGAATATTTTGTAGAAGGGATATATAAAATGGCTATTGTTTTTGGGGATTTTCGATATTGACTGGGGTCGAAGACTTTATTTAGATAACCAATGTGGCCTTTTGGTAATTTTGACAAATTCTGATAATTTGAATAGTAAGTTCGGGTAATTTTAATTTTTGCATCGGCAACACTGGACTATAACCAGTTCATATTTTGTTGCTTTCCATAGAAACTTGACCCTTCTTTTTCATGACATCAATACAGTCATGCAATTTAAAAATATAGACATTTAGGGCAAACGGTAGTTTTAGTTTTGGTCCAATATAAATGTTTTCATTAATATTTAGAGCTACATTTTTAGCAAGTTTGACTTTGTTTACATATCTCTTAACAGTTGACATTTATGGTATTGATATTTGGTTATCGATTCAAAATATCGAATTGTTACTACAAAAATACAACTACAGCGACATGAACACGCCCACCAGTGATCAAGTTTGCTTCTGCCAACTGTATATAAACGATTTTCAAAAAAATTTTATCAAGCAAAACAAATACGTATAATTTATTATTAAGATTATTGACTGTCTTATTTGTAATAAAAGATGTGTGTGATTTGCAAATGGCAATATAAAAAAGTGCTTACCATAAATCATGTGAATACATATCAGCATGCGCAAGATGATTGATAATTCCTTGACAGGATAAAAAGAGTTCCGAATGAATAACCAAAGTTGAAATTCATAAACTTGTCGCAGGCGTTTTATTACGTCATTTGCTTGAGTTGATCGTTCATTTTTAAATCTTGATTGCTTATTATTGACAAATATTTTTGGACTCGGAGTACTTAGATTTTATTTATTTGACGCATTGTCGAAAGTTATATTTCAACAAGAGTAAATAATTAGACACTTTACTTATCTTTCAAATTTATGGTACCGCTCTAATAGATGAAGACTTTGATAGACGAGTTGAAATTTTATTCGAGGAAAATAACTGATACCCGATAGGCCGTTGAAATCAGGAGAAACAGCTCTGAAAATGGGAAGGTCATCTCCATCTGATTTTATTGTCTAGATGGGATATATTTTCAAGAAATGTATAGTGAATACGCGTGATCTTGGCTGCTAGGCATATTAAATTGGACATTTAGGGTTGTGTGTGAGCGGGGGGGGGGGGAATGGCTTGGAAATAAACAGCAACTGATTTTTTTTTCATTTTTTCATAGTTTTAAATATATATTTATTTTCAAATATTTTAATTGTTTATTTTATTAGGTGTTACTTTAATCTAGGTTTCAGTACCCTCACAGATCAAGCCCCGCTTGTCTAAAGAACCTCACCAGAGTGTCATTAACCATTCTACTGTTCAGCGCCAATTTAGGGTTAAAATGGGGCTTATTTGCTGTTCTCACGTGTTTTTTGGGATATATTTGCTTAAAATTGAACACACGTCCAAGAATTCTCTTAGTCTTTGTTATTTTAATGTTTTATCTTATTTGTAGAGCCATTCTAACAAGTTCAGGGTTATATTTGATCCATAATTTTATCAAAAATGGCACGAAATGCATAAAAAAGCATTACAAAAACTAAAATTAAAGTAATCGACTTAGACAAAAGATATTAGGGCAAAAATATACAATCGCGGGTTTTGGGTCATCAATTACACGAGAAAATCAGAAAATTTAAAATGGCAGTCTGAAAATAGTGCAAAATTAATATTAAAACTGCTAAATGCTAAGTATTCTGTGAATGTTATCAATATCGAGCAAAAACGAGCAAGAAATCACGTTTGTTTTATGAGAGCCCCCTTAAATATTTATATATATATAAGTTTTTTTGAAGTAATATATAACTAAATATTCTAAGAATATTTCAAGCATCCATTGCCGTTATCAATATAAAGCAAAAACGAACCAAAAAATCACGTGTGTTGTGAGGAAGCCCTCTTAAATATTTATTTTATTATGTTTTTAGTATTTGTTGTTCTAGCGGCAACAGATATACATCATCTGTGAAAATTTCAACTGTCTAACCATCACGATTCATGAGATGCAGCGTAATGACAGACGGACAGATAGACGGGTGGACAGCGGAATCTTAGGATAAACTAATAGCTGATCAGGTTTCTACCACATCAATTAGATTCTGTTGTCCAAAATTATGTAAAGTTTGAACTGAATTAAATTGCTTATATCATGCCACTACTACATGAAAAATAGTGCAGCAGCTGTTAGTTAGTCTCCAGTTTGGAATGGAAGATTATATATCTACCTTTGTACTGCCACGTGTGATATTTCTCCTTTTAAATGCAAACGTTCACCTGTGTATTTGTTCCTTTTTTTCACCAAGTTTTAAAAAATTTCCCAATTTTTCTCAAAACCTTCCAATCATTAAATAAAAATTAACGTCAAAATTGAAATTGATTTGGACGGAATCTATTCTTAAGATTTTTTTATGAGTAAATTACTCAAGTCAGTAATTTCGAAAAAAAAATATGAGAAAATATACATCGAAGTGAACTATAGCAGTAAAACTGGCCACGAGGTGAACCGCCTCTGCCTCAGGCGAAATGATTGCGTGACTTCTCTGCCAATCCCGTACAGCAGCCATATTTCAAAACATCATAATAATAACTAGCGGACAATATATACCTACCTCATGAAATTTAAGAACGTTTAAAATATTACCGAGACGGTTTTAATTCACAAGTACTTTCCCAAACTCTCGATGACTTAACCGAATGGGATGCCGTTGGAAGATAATAGTATATGGTTCAAATAATACCTGTAATCGATTGTTAATGTCCTTCTAGCACATTACATAGGAAGAAATGGAAAAAAAGGCAGGTCTGTGATTGATTCTAATCAAAATACAACAATAATGAACCGTTTATAGTATATTAAGTATTAAGAACGGTAGGGGTTGTTTACCGGTCGACAGCAATTTTGCAATTTTGCGCGATCGTATTGGAATTTCGAATAAAATAATTTGAATTTCTTCGGAATGAACGAAATGTCAAAAGTGACATTTATACTTCTCGATCAGCTCAAAATATAATTTGCATTTTGGTGCAATTCATTACTTTTTATATTGTTCTGTTCAGTTCTGTTCATTAAAAAAATATAAATCTTCTCATTTTTTGTTGTTCCTTTTGTGTAATGAATGGAGTAATATATTATTTAGGACCACTTTAATGTATGTATGGCTAAGACGTCGGTAAGTAATTCACTTACCGACGTCTGAAGGGTAAGTAAATCTCTTACCGACGTGTTAGACTTAGAAACCAGTAAACAAAACCTACCGTCTTCTAATAAATTTCTCAATTCTTAAGCCAATTGGTAAACTACAACTATACAAATATATATATTTTGAATATTCAAATATCAGTATACTCCTCAAAACAACTTGACGAATTCACTTTCCGCACTAGAGCGGAAAAGTGACTCTTTCCGCACTCTTTTCAGTGGACTTTCCCGCACGCTAGTAGAAAAATTGCTTTTATTGAACGACAACCAGATGACAACGTATTTTTCTGATCTGACGCGTCTGTAATAAGTTTTCAGTGAATTTTTGAAATGACTTCCATTGAAACGTCAAAAAATAGTCTTTCGAATACCACACGACAGTTCGACAAATTGGGCAATGAAATAATTCCTCATGCCTTTTCGCAAACTCGTTGCCATTTGGCTATCCTATTGCTTTCCAACAAGTTTTCTAAAATCTGTCAAATTATTTTCAATCATTCCCATATCCTTGTGATATTGCTAAATTGATCTGGAGGGATGACAACCAATCAGTTGGAGCTAACGCTTATGTCAGGGTTGCCAGTGGATCTGAATTTTCAGTAGATTCTGATTTGCATATTGATCTATTGATCAAACTTATCTGAAGCTATGGAAGGAATGCGGCGGAAAACATTCGATATTGCTACGTTTAACTATAAAAAAGCTAAAATACAGAGTATGTAGTAATGATCATTTGCAAATATACTTTTTATTTAAAACAATATAATATTATTATACGTTAGTATTTCAATGTACTTTCTTCATTGGATTTTGTCTATTAACATTTTTTTCAAATACTGAATATTGAAAGGTAAAAATGATATTTTTTTCCTCCAATCCGGCAACGCCGTGCGAAAATCATATTACCACGTACCAGTTTTCTCGAAAAGCAAAGTTTTCCTATTACTTGACTTGCATCTTTCAAATTAAAAAGCTAACCATTTACATGCCGTATATCGGTTCGTATTGGTCGTAGAAAATTCATTAAAAAAATTTGTCTGATTTTTTAAAGCTACAATTTTGTTCTCAAAATTTTTTGTTGATAAATGCATATTTTTCGAGTTGCTTCCTATACTACTACTACTAATAAATGTGCAGGCGAGCCTTGTCCTGGACAACTCAAGCCAAGGTTCCGGCACTGAGGCCACTGGCGGGCCCATTGTGCCATTCCTGCTACCTAGACATCAATGAAACCAAGCCACAACCTTTTTCAATGTATGTCTGCTTGTGTCTCCAGGGGCCATAACAGGGACTCCGAAGATTCGCCTGCGTCGTACAGCCCAGTGTGGACACTCTAAGAGAACAGGGACTGACGTTTCGTCAGTCATGCCGCAACCCCTACATAGGGAACTTTCCTCTACTCCTAAGTTGTGGAAGGTGCTTCCTCATACAGCAGTGCCCTGTTAGGAGTCCTGCTATCTTCCTTAGCCTACTCCTTAGTAGTTCAGTGGCTGCCTGGCGTGTCCATCAGTCCATCTCTTCAGTAGAAGTTTGGATTGTCTAGGACCCTGCAAAGCATTCCAATGAGCGAGGTGCTGATTCCTCAGCCACTTCTTCGTCTCCTTGCGTATTTTTCGTTTTGTTAGGCCCAGGGTCAGGCCCGGGCCGCAGAAAGGAGCTGCCACCCCTTCCGCAGCCAGTGCATCCGCCATCTCGTTGCCTTCAAAACCAGAGTTGGCTGGAATCCATTCTAGCTGCACCACGTTCCGCCTTGCAAGATTAGCAAGTCGTTCTCGACATTCGTTAGCAAGTCATGAGTTGCTGGTATACCCACTCAGGGCTTTAATTGCTGCCTGACTGTCGGAGTATATGGTTATGCGTCGATCAACATAACCTCTGTCTAGGTTTATCTGCGCACATTCCAAGATAGCATATATCTCGGCCTGATATGCAGATACACCATCACCCAATGGTACACAAACTTGTTCTTGGGTTCCTGGAGTAAATTCCAGCCCCTGCTGTATCACCGGAGCATGAGCCATCTGTGTACCAGACGGTCCCATCAGGCTGTGTATTCCTCTCTTTTTCCCAGGACTCTCTATCCCGTATCGAAGTTGTACTTACGCAGGCATGCTTCCTATACTAACTGTTCGCTCGTCTGTAGCGAAAATATATTGTAGAATTTTTCATTCATATGTTTTACCATAATAACACTGTAATTATTGGCGTTTACCGACTGTACAAACCGCGTTTACCAAATTTCACGGGAGTAATAACGTAATGTTCGGTATTAAACACCAATTTGTTTCTTTTAATTGCCAAAATTCACACGACGATATAACCAATTAATATATACAGATTATTCAATACAAAAAGCGTTTCGACTCGATCTTAAACGTGATTTAAATGGAGCACAAAATCCGCTCATAACTTTTTATTGGTCCTGTCGACAATAGTGCACATAGCAGAAACAAAATTATAATATTTAATAGCGGAAAGTCGAAGCAAACCGAACAATTTGAAAGTCAGATCACGCAACTAACCTGCCTCTTGGTATTCCTGGGTTGTCGTAAGTGATCTTTGATGGTTGTTGGCTCTTGGTCGATGGCTCTCGACCCCCGTGATCTGGATCCAAGTGTGCTCTGCATCGAAAATACGGAAATTTGTACTCACATCTTTCTTAAAATATGAGATTTTTTATGTTTTAGATGGAAATGCATAACAAAATGACAATGTATAAAATGAAGAGCGTGTTTTATTTAAAGCAATAGTAGTTGGAAAATGTTTAGTTTGAATGAAAATAATTCTAGAATGAATTGTTTATTTGGCTGGAATTCTTTGTATACATATACAGTGCTATTCAAAAGCCCCCCCCCTTGTATCTTTTGAACGGCTACACTTGCATTAATAAAATTTGGAGGGTGGAAATGAAGTGTTGTAAACTTCTTTACGAATGGTAACAGGTGACGTAATAGTAATAGATGACGTTACAGTGCCGCTCTCGCCAATAATTTTAATTCTGCCGTCCAAAGCTAAACCACCGTATTTGAAAACAATACGAAAAATGAGATATTGTGTCTGGTATAATAAAAATATTAAAAACTTGGATCTTTCCTATGCTATAACCTCGTATTTTGCTCAAAAACGCTAAAAAACGATCCTTTTTTTACCCGTATTTGCAAAAAATACCTCAAATGCTAAGAATTTTTGTTTTACTATAGGATAAACCCTACTTGCTATCAAATACGTAGATTTTCTTTAGTAAAATTCAAATACGGGTATTACGTGTAGCGTCTACAATATTTCGGGCGTATTCATACGTGTTTCTTTCTTATCGTCTAATTGTGTGCCAATAATATCTAGTCATAAAGAAGGGTCAATGTTGAAAAAATGGAACTTGAAGATTTTTAACTGTGGAAAAATGTGCCTTCTGTAGCTAAAGTGAAAAAAAAACTCCAAAACTGTACATTTCTAAAATTACTGAAAAATTAATTAAACGTAATGAGTATGAGTTATATTTTGGAAGAAATAATAATGATAATTGGAGAAAACTCGATTTTTTGCAAGAAAAAATATATTTCGGACATTCCAGACCCATCACAACCTAACCTAACCAAATCACAACCTAACGGGTTTGGAAAAAGTAAAGTGGAAAACATCCTAAAAAATCTTGGTGATATAATACCAGAAAATAGAGAAAGTTTTGGCTGGGACTACCTGAAAAAACATGTTTTAATATAAAACAATATTAAGATGTTTCTATTTTAACTTGATAATTAGGTATTATTGCCTCATATTTCTGTATAATATTAAAATAAAACTGTATAGCTGCTTTAATGTAATAGGAGTGCAAAAAATTGGTGGTTTCCTTAGGAATATCCCGGCATTTCTACCTTTTCTCCTAGTACATATCCCAATTAATATAGCTGCAATCACCGTATTATCAAAATACCGGTATCTGTATCTGTAAGAATTTGAAGGGTGGGTGACCCCCACAGCACTTAGGCCACAATTGGCCCATTGTGCATCCTTCCGAGGTTCAGACTTCCTTCTGGCTCGTCATCCAGCCTACTTGCTTGAAGTAGGCGATAGCGTCGCCGGAAGTAAGCTCCCTCATGTTGGCTTGTGTTAGCCTGTACTCGCCGAATACGGAAAACCTAAATTGAGAGAGTGTCGGACATTCACAAAGAATGTAATCGACAGTCTCATCTTCCTGTTCACATCCTCTACAGAGTGAAGTGTCAGACAGACCCAGTCTGTAGAGGTGTTTTCGTAGGTGGCAGTGACCGGTCAGAATACCCGTGGCTGTCCGAAGGTTCTGTCTGTTCATAGTCACGTATTTTTTGGCTACTTTGCTGTCCGGGTACTGCAGCAGTTCCTTGGCAAGCCTGCAACCTTCTGCATCGTCCCATCTACCCTTAAACTTATCAAGGGAGTGTTCCTTTATTAGGTCAATCATAGCCGACGCCGACAGACCAATGAAAGTGCCAGGTCCCAAGAGTTTTTGGGAGGCTGCTTTCCTGGCTAGTGAGTCGGCAATGTAGTTACCTTTCGATTTACTGTGCCCCTTGATCCAGCCTAGAGTGACTTCGTTGTTGCTACAGGCTTCGGTCAGGGACAGGTGACACTCTAGTACTAGGCCTGATGTGATACGTGGTCTGTTCAGGGCTAGTAGTGGTTGTCTACTATCCGTGAGGATGTGAATTTTATTACCTGTGTTTCTTTTGGTAATCTCTTTTGTGGCGATGTAGATAGCAGTGAGCTCTGTTTGAGCAACGCTGACATTACAGCCCATCGCCCATTTGATGTTTAGGTTCAGAGATCTGGAGTAAATTCCACATCCTGAGCCCATATTGGTTTTAGAGCCATCCGTGAAGATGCGGAGTGCGCCTTCTTCTGATGTGTCTTGTGTGTTATATTCGATGATTACCTTGTAGGGCCTGTGGAAGGCATATTGTGGTGAGATTGCGTCCGTATTTGCCTGCAGCAGTGGGACCTCATTGAGTGCCTCACGCCATAGGTTACGTCTCAATCTACCAGATCCTACGTCAGGTTGTATACCGGTAGAGCGTAAGCGTGTCATGGTCATCAAAATAACCTCCCTGATGTGTATGTCGAGGGGAGTGAGACCAAGGATCACCTCCATCGCTCTGGTAGGTGTGGTTCTCATGCCTCCTGTTGTATTGAGGCATGCTGTTCTCTGAATTTGATCCAGTTTACGGACGACTGTCAGCTGGTTTGCTTTAACTCCCCAGGCAATCGCGCCGTACGTTAGCATAGATCTGATGATGGCAGTGTAGATCCAGGCAGTAACCCTGGGTGACATTCCCCAGGTACGGCCGATGGTTCTGCGACACTGTTCATAGGAGATGTATGCTTTTTTTATTCTGTTTTCTAGATGAGAGTTCCATGTTAACTTATTGTCAAATGTGACACCTAGATATTTCACTTCTGATGAGAACTTAAGTTCGGTATTTAGGAGCTTTGGCACTTGATGTTTTGCAAGCTTCCTCTTTTTCGTGAAGAGTACCATTTCTGTCTTCTTTGGATTTATTGACAGAGAATGGTCTCTGCACCATTGTTCTATGATGTTGAGGGCCTCTTGCATTAGAGCACAGAGTATCTCCTCAAATCTTCCTGTTAGCAGAATGACTAGATCATCTGCATAAGCTATTGTGTAGAGGTTGCCATCATTGAGGCGGCTGACCAAGGAGTCTAAGACCATGTTCCACTGTAGTGGTGAAAGTACCCCTCCCTGTGGACACCCTTTTACAACCAAGCCTTTGATGGTAACATCGTCTACACTGATTTTTATTACTCTTTTTGAGAGCATGTTATATATCCAGCCATTTATAGTTTGGGGGATATTCTTGTTGGCAAGTGCGTTCGTTATCTTAGGAAAAGTGGTTTTGTCAAAAGCACCTTCTATGTCTATGAATACGCCCAGGGTGGACTCCTTCAAAATACCGGTATTGTCCCTAGTATAAGACCTCATTTTTCATAACGATATTCACCGTATGGGTTTTTATTTTATGAAAGTGATAAAATATGAAGGTTTTCACATGAAAAAATGAATTTACTTATCCATTTCTTCTACTGTAATACAGGTTCTATAATTTGAAGCCATTAGGTGAAGCTATATTATACATTAAAGTTTAATTGTTATTTTACGCCATTTTTATTGTTTTGCAAATACGGGGGCTTAGCTTTGTACGGCAGAATTAGGACCTTATGGCAAGTGATATCTCGTTTGAAAGGCATTGACATTAATTTTGTTTGGGCTTAAGCTAATTTTGACGGATTTGAATAATAAACTAGGTTCTTGTGATAGAATTTTTTTGGGGAAAAATATATTTGAGCTGGTAATGACTGAGTAATCAAAACATGGAATGGGTCGGAGAAAAATAATGAGGTCCGAACACAACCAGACTGACTTAATATACAAAATTTCCCACTGACACGAAAATTATTTAATATAGTCCAGGCAACGAGCAGCTGAAATCGAACTGTTTTGCCAAACCGGACTTTTTCAACGTATTTTGGGTCGGAGCTTACGAATATCGTATTGCCCCGGTCTAAGTTTCCTGCATATTAGCGGTCAAAGCGGAAATTAAAATCTAAAAGGTTAGATTGGGTGACTTCAGTGGCCATTTCAACTTTGGTCCTCGTCTACTTACCCACCTAGCAGAAAATGATTCGTTTAAAAGCCGTCTTACAAGTGGAGGTGTCCCATCTTGTCGAAACGCTAACAAAGCTTTTGACTTGGTATCATTATTATTTCAACTTTCCCTCGATAAAATATGGTCACAATAAATGTCACACCAGCTGCTCAATTTTTGTGGCATTTGACTATGAAACTCTTCACAAGGTGAAATGGTGTGAGATCTACTACTACTACTACCTCCGTGTCAACTGTAGGGCAGGATCTTATAGCTTCTGTAATATAAATGCAAGCCATCCTTTTTGAACTTCATCTAGGGCTAGTTGTCTTTTGCTTTTTTTGTCCTAACTGCCCAGGATACCGCTCCATAGGTAATGATAGGTTTCACTATCGTGGTGTACATCCAGCTATGGGTGACCCAGTGACACCAACGGCCTGACGACTTCATTAATTACGGAGCTAGCCAAACGTTACACCCGTGCTCAATCCCTTGAGAGATGGGATGGAACCAAAGGATGCAGTCTTGCCAGGATCACCCTGGGCGACCCTGGAATGCTGGCGCCGTTGAAATATTTGACGGTGACCAGGAAAAACCTACGTTTAACAATAGGATTTCTGACTGGTCACTGTTAACTAAGGAAACACCTCCATACTCTGGGGCTAGTGGACACACCTCTATGCAGGATGTGTGAACAGGAAGATGAAACTGTCAGGCATGTCTTATGCGAGTGTCCGGAGTTATCGTCAATAAGAGAGTTTGGTGTTCGGTGAGTCTTGGCCCAAACCTGCCGATATAAAGGAGATGTCTCCTAGTGACCTGTCCACCTTCCTCAGAAGGACAGGATGGACAATGACCTGGGAGGACAACTCCTCGGGAGGATGTACAATGGGTCACATGCGGTCTAGGTTCCGTGAACCTACACTCACCCTCCCTACTTTACAGATACAGATACAGATAAGGATCCAGCTATGGGTTAAGTAGACAGATATAATGGGTAGTGAATTGGAGAAGAAATATTGAATAACATCAAGAAGGGATACATAAACTAAACACATAATAGAATTTAATGGATAATTATATAAAATAAAACTCAACCCTAGACTTTGTACTGAAGGGATGGACTGATGAACACGCCAGGGCAGCCACTGAACTACCAAGGAGTAGGCTAAGGAAGATAGCAGGACTCCTAACAGGGCACAGATGTATGAGGAAACACCTCCACAACTTAGGAGTAGAGGAAAGTTCCCTATGTAGAGGTTGCGGCATGACTGACGAAACGTCAGTCCATGTTCTCTTAGAGTGTGGGATGTATTACGCAGGCGAATCTTCGGAGTCACTGTCATGGCTCCTGGAGACACAAGCAGGCATCCACTGAAAAAGGTTGTGGCCTTTATTGAAGGGCTCGGTTTCATGGATGTCTAGGTAGCAGGAATGCCACAATGGGACCGCCAGTGGCCTCTGTGTCGGACCCTGGCTTGAGTTGTCCAGGACAAGGCTCGCCTGCGCATTTAGTTGTAGTAGTAGTAGACTTTGTACTTAGAGACTGAAAATTTTATGAAAAAGAAGATATTTGACAGCTATGAAGTTTGAAAACAATTGATCAGCTTTGTACACGGTGTAAAATAATTTACGGTAGTGAAAAGATTTGTAATAATAGTATACCCTGTACAATACACAAAAACTGAAAGGCATAAATTGACAGTTAAAATTCATGAAAGATAATTTACAAGTTGATAATCGTATGTAATTGGTGTGGTAGTGAGGATCGCGGTGTTTTGAATTGTTTTCAGTTAAAGACGTTTTGCAGTTTTAGCACGTACACTTTAAGAGGCATAGTCTGCATGGGAGACTTGAAATATTTTTATTGGCGACCTCACAGTCTTTCAATACATTTTAATCTATTATATAAGTAGTAAATATCTCAATCAATCAAATGGATAGTAAGGTTTTCATCCGTTTTGATTGTAATATACAATAATATTTCTGTAATGGCCACACACTGTATGTTATATAAATACTTTCACTAATAGTTATTTATGATATGAGTGTTAAAAGTGAGGTTTTATTTTGTGAGTGAAAACGTTTGTGAAATGAGCGGAGCGAATTGAACAATTTCACGAACAAAATAAAATCACTTTTAACACAAATACCATACAATGTTTTTTGTACAACTTCCCTATTTTGATAATGAAACGAGCGAATTTGCAATGACAATAAATTCAAAATGCATTTTAGTATTCAAATAATCAAAAGATTGTTGTGAATGGCAGACGTTGCCAACGTTATGATTACTAACAAATGAGAAAAGACGCTGTCATTTGAATTTCGGTGTTAAAAATACTTTTAACACTAGTGTTAAAAGTATTTTTAACACGCTGCTATGTAAACAATCGTTTTTAACATTGTTTGCTATCATTAAAAGTGTCACTTTTAATGACAGTTGTACAAAAAAGTATTTTGGTAATTCATGGAAGATACGAATTTGTTTGAGTTGAACGAAGCTGCGTGAATAAGGAACCAACAAAATGGTCGTGAAATTTTTTGTTGTTGCTAGCATTATGATCACCAAATAATTCAATACATAAACAGTCCATAAATCTCATACAAACCATGTTACAGCAAGTGCAGTTTTTGAATGCTTATTTTTCACTCGAACTTCCACTAGTTTAATAGTAAGTACATAACCTCTAAATGTTTTTAATGACCCCAACATTTTAAATCTAATAAACTGGGGCTCTACCCCTTTGCACTAATTTTCAAATTGACCGACAGTCGGGTGTGAAACTTTTGGAGGGGGATGATCTATAGTCTATTTAATCACTAACGAATACATTGTTTTCTTTTAAATTACGATTTGTTATGCTGACCGCCCGGAAACAGAAAAGTAACACTTGCCTTTGCAGTTGATGATAGTACGTTGGGGGACATTGTATTAGAGATCTATTGTAGTTAAATTGGTGAAATGTGCTACCTACTAAAACAGTGAGAATGGGGACTGATTTCATTTAAAAAGAAATTTGTGAAATAAATTTATAGCTATTCTTAAATTAACGGTTTGAACGAGAAAGCATACACTGTGTTATTTATAAAATGCGACATAGAGATTCCTGTACAAATTTCACCAAATAGCGTTCATAAAAAACAGATTTGGAAATGTTAAAAAATAGAATCAAATGCACTTTTAATTTTCTTAAATTCGCTCTGGCTTACTAAAAAAATGGATATTTATGTTTAAAAAATTTCCTTACGAAATTTTCATACCACTTTCGAATACTTTCAACTGCGTAGGAGATAGCCAGACGGGTAAAAGCCCGGGGAATTTGAAAGTTTAGTGAAGTATCGCGCCGTTTCGATTCCCTGATGTGGTGTTTTCAGTATTCGAGAATGTTATCAAAATGGCGCACGACTTTTTTAAACATGATCATTAATTTTTTTTATTAAACCAGCCCGAATTTAAGAAAACTAAATGTGCATTTGAACAAATTTTTTAACCATCTTTTCAAATCTATTATTTTTTATAAACGCTATTTGTTAAAAAAGTTAACTCGCGTTTGACAGTTTTGTCCAGGAATCCCCATGTCGCATCTTATAATATAACACAGTGTATGATATGATGAGAAAAAATGTAGAATAAAGTGAAATAAAATAAACAGAGAGAATTTCTCTCGGTAACTGTCTTCAAATATCTCTTATCCAGTTTCAGCGGCCTGGTTGAGAGATCCCTGCCTACCTTGTTTAGTAAACTCCTTATACGGAGATGACTTGTGTCAACCATTTGAAATGGTGTTCCTTATCTATCCAGTTCCCGATTTCCAGTCTTATGCTATCCTCTGTGATTGCACAAAGCTGCTACGGACCTATGAAGTCTTAATCTCTTTAAGCTAACTGATCTATTTCATTACCTGCAATAACTGCGTTGTCTCTTCCCAAGTAGCGATTTAAATTCTATAAGCTTTGTATAAACAGGTACAAGGTATATCTTATATGATACTAAAATTCTTATAACGGTCTACAAAACAATTAAATGATCCTTATACAACCAAAAAGGGCCCATTTTTATACAACTGTTTAGTTGTATAACAGTTCTATTACAAGTTTATACAACTCTTATATGACTTCTTAATACACATTTATACAACTCTTAATCGAGTGTTTTATAATCATTTATACAGCTACTATAAAATGATTTCGTAGTGTGTCATGTAGTCACATCTATAAAATGGGATTGAAGCGGCACTATGAAGGTCTCACAAAATGGTTGTATAATATGTAATGCAATATATTTTTTATAATGCTGTTATTTCGAACACAATGGAAACATTTGGTCACCTAGAAGTTTATAAAAGCATTTCATTTTTTAGTGAAGCATATCAGAGCCAAATTATATTACAATTTGAACGTGCATCCTACATTTCATTTGTAGAAATGGAGACATCAAAACGACTTGGGCCGCTTGGGCGGACATCGATCGATAGTAAAAATTATAATTATTTCATTTGGATGGTTTAATAGCACAAATTTTGATGCGCCACAAATTTTACTGATAGATTATAGGTATATATTTGGCAAGAAAATGAAGCGCTTCAATTCTGGTTGAGTTTCAAGTAGATACTTGAAAAATAATAATAAAAAAGAAAATCCTAAAATACTTTTTTTTTATAATTTTAATAGTTTATCACTTCATATGGATATTCTTCCACATTATAATTCTCTAAATAATGATAAAGTCACATTTTTCAATACAGTTTAATGTTTCCAACTCAATTGCTCATAATGGCGGCGATAGCGGTACAAGAGCTGCTTATTTAAATATGGCGATTTATAATACAACAATTTTATCCCAAAGAAATGCCTTAAACAATATTTTATTGTAAAATGAAACGGTATACGATTACTGTTTTATAACTAAGAATATTTAGGCACTATACAACTGAAAAGTGTTTTATAATTCCACGCAATTGAATGCTATACAATATTTATTATACAACATTATACAGCTTCAATAAAACAAGCTTAAGTAACTATTTTATAATGTTGTTGCTGTTAGTTATATAGTATATTATAGAACTCTTATACAATAGGTATAAAAGTCTTATAAAATGATATTTTTGATATTGTATAAACTGGCTTATAAGGTATTATATCATTTTAAAAGAAATGATCGTATAATGCGTTATAGCATATATTGTAAAAGTCACTATAGAATCATTTAATACAACAATTTTCTTTAAAAAAACAAAATTATCGCAACCAAAGACTTAATAGGAATAAAAAGTCCTTAAAACAACGCTATTCCACTGTTATACAACAATTCAGTTCTCTTAGAATTCCATTTTGCTAGTTGGGTACGTTGTTATTCTAAATGTTCAATTGCTGATAGCTTTAATAATCAGTGCCTGGTTATAAGTGAATATTTTCAATTAATTGGGCCTAATTTCCCATAAATTATGAACTTGAAAATGAATATACCACAAGAAATACTGTAAGGAAATGATCTACTTAGCAAATACCTAGCTACCAAAGAGATGGTATTATAGAAACCTTTCTCATATTATTCCATTGACATACCAAGGACGTTGGAATGAACGCTATTAATTTCTTTCAGTACTTCTAGTACAAAACAGGAGGCGCTTTATGAAAACAAAGTTAATTGCAATGGATAGATTAAAAAAATCAGTGATTGTTAACTTTTTATCGATACAATTCAATGAAATTTATAGGACATTTTCCTCATCCTGTAGATTTTTATATACCTCGACATCATTAATTTATGAATAAAACATTGACTGAATCAGACATATGCATCATATTTCAGTCAGTATTGTATAAGAATTCACGCAAAGAAATGGTCATTTCTGAGATGTACCATAGTGCTGCTAGTGATACCACTAGAAAATTGTTAGTAATTGGGAATAATAAAATGAGAAACATTAATTAAAATAACGTGACTTTTTATATAGCACATGTGACAAAAGTTTTACATATTCTTGTAAACTAGTTCATTATACTGATAGTGCTCTATACCAATCAATTTGGTCACATATAAATTTGAGATTTTCAACTGGTTGCAGCAGCTGATGTTCATTTGAATTTTTACAAAAACTTGTATCATACTCCTATGGTGTACTTTTGGCTATAAATTAACATGCTAATAATTATATATACAGGGTGGGGCAATCTTCTGACATCGGAGGATTACATTGTTGTGGTGAGAGATAGAACTTCATAGTTTTGTGTGAGCTAATACAGTTACTGAGGGCACATTTTGAAAATACTTTCGATTCTAC
>CAJUYG010000351.1:0-22952 GCA_910591675.1 Galerucella calmariensis | reverse complement strand
CTAGAGATAAATAAAAACAAATATTCAGATAATCTTCTTAACGACCAACTTGATATTAACAATTCCCCCTTATTAAACCTTTTTACCTAGAATAGTTCCTGTAGGATTGTTGTGAATGAGTTTCCAGGTAAACTTGTTAAATACTTTAGCTAATCCCATATTTAGACAAATTCATTTCATTTCCTTGTAAATAGATTATAATTTCATTGTTAAATATCCGTGTAATTTAGTATTAAGGCACTGTATAAATTGAAAATTTCTCATTATACCTCCATTCGTTTGAAAAAGCTACTGTGTTAGCGAAACGCGTCACTTTAAGTTTAAATATAATGTAGATTTAACAAAATAAAATTGTTTGATTTCATAATTTAAAAGTTTTGACGTTACAAACTACTCCTGTCAGATCAATAATAAAAAAATTGTCATTTAGACATGATTTAGACCATAGATTTAGACTTCGTTTCTCGAGTTGTTGATGTTGCCACGGTAACTTTAAAACACGCGCGTTTTATAAAGTTCGATTTAAACACGCTGAGGCGTGCTTTAAAAAGGTAAAATGGGTCACCAATAAAAAAAAAACAGTTATAGTCAAATGCAGTATGCAGTCTTATCATGCGAACCATACGATTCAACAAAGACATACTCACAGTCTTTGTTTCCTTATTGCCTTTAATCATAACTTTCACATAAAATCCGTGAGATGAATAAGACAGACTTATGCAATTTTGACGGGAGAAAAAAGGATATGTATTTCGTTTTCAGCGATTCAAAAAAGTCTTCCACCAGCGAAACTTTTATTTAAATGTCAGTTATGTCACTTTGACAATTTAAAGTGACAAAATGGATAATAAGAAGCAAGTTTCCGGTATTTTGCATCCTCAAGCAAAAAAAATTAACTTAATCCGATAGATTATTTCGAGAATGAGTGAAAAAGTGGAAATTCGTCAACCAGTGTGCAGGAATCATCAACCATTATTATTTTCTCCGGGTATATTTGTAATCTCACATTTTGGTAACTTCTGTGTCTTGTGATTTGATACATATGGTTAGTGACCTTTAATCTCGCACGATAAGAACGCTTTTGACTATATCAAGAGTCAGGCACGTGGAATAATTTTTAAAGTGTTAAATTTTTTTCAAACTGTCAAATGTGAGTCGGATACGTTATCAAATGTAACAGGTAACATTAATGAATTTCAAAAATAACTATTTCAATACCAATCTTTATTTTTTATTGGAACCATTGAACGAGTGGTTGAAGATGGGGAGCAATTAATTTCTGCAAATAAGGTGCCAGTGAAATTTTCCACCCCAAGAAAGAAGCGGCCTAGAAAAGCACCAATAACTGATAATCCCGAGTATGAGTGTTCAAATATTAGACGGATTATTTTCATAAGGTGGAAGTGTATTACGGTCAAAAAGTTACAACACAAAATTAATGACGTTTTGGGAATTGTGGCTTTCGGAACATCTCTCCGTAGAATTGTAAAGAAAATGGGTCTCAAATGGAGAAGGACTGAAAATAATAGCTCGCTTACCATCATGTTTGGCACTTGCAGTAGCATTTTGAAGAAGAACAAATTCCATCCGTATAAAAAACATTAGTGCAGTAACTCAATGGGAATTATTATGACCGACGTTTGCAGTGCGAAATAATGAGTGAGTGAGCTGCGAAGGATCCACAGTTTCTTTTCATTTAATGTTTCAACAGGACGGTACAAGACGGGACAATACTTCGACTGTTTGTTAGTATTTAGACCAACATTTTCCACGGCACTAGACTGGGAGAAGGGGTAGCATTGAGTGGCCTACATGGTTACCTGATTTGTCTCCCTTGATATTTTTATTGTGAATACCTTGAAAATAAAGTCTACAAAACACAACCAGTCTCTTTAGAAGATTTGCTGCGAAGAATTGTCGGGGTGTGCCATCGAATCACTCCGGAAATGTGCGAAAATGTTTCCAACAATATCTTCATTATTGTATGAACGCGAGTGATCATCAATTTGAACATTTAATTCAACTAAGAAGTGAATAAACGACTAAACATAATTTAAACTTTAAAATGTAATTGATTGAAGAGCATTCACTTCCTGATAATCGTTCTGTTTCGTTTTTGGTCGGCCACTCTGAATATCCAAGATTGTATTCAAATTGAAACGCACTGGAAAAAACTTTACCTCTTCAAACTTTATACAACCCTAATCTGAAAACTCCATTTATGGAAAACTCCAACGGCATTAAACGTGGAGTTTCCCTACTTTTCTTCCAAAAATATACTGAGCAATTCTCCAGACGCAACTATCTCCATTGTGGAGTTATCCATTACTGAAATAATTTCCTCGCGTTAAAGTTTTCCAGGTTTTCCACGTCTAGACGTGATGACAAAACTGGAGTATTCGAACAGGAGCTCATAAATAGGGCGGATAAACGTAGTTTCTATTGGGGTTGCTCTTTGAGAATATTCGATCGATAATAGAGCCACCTGTTGATCACTAAGCGTTGCTTATTTGAGAAATAGGGTGTTAAATAAAAATTGCGGTGTAACTTCACAAACACTTTTATTAAAAATGTGATGTTTTTAATGTGGAATTAAAATCCTCGAAAGTAATGGGCAGTTTATAAATTGATCTAGATTTATATTTCCATATATTAAGAAATTGTTTTTTCAAAATAATAATGATACGAGAATGTACTGAAATTGTGAAAATCGAAAAATAGGAGTATTGAACCATCATCGAGTACCTGTATTTAAAAAGGTTAAGAGGTGCGCAGATTTCGATGATAAGCTTAATACCCTTGGTGACCAATGTCCTTCATATGCGACCGTGACAAATTGGACTGCAAGCTTCAAAAGAGGTAAATTGATCGGGAAGGCCAGTTTCTGTGTCAGTCCCTGAAAATATCGATGCAGTTCATGACATGATTTTATCAGATCGTCGAATTGTGCTAAAACAGATATCTGAAGCTCTGAATATTTCATACGAACGCGTTCATCAAATAGTTCAGGTCAATTTGGTCATGAGAAAAATTGCTGCAAAATGGATCCCCTAATGTTTGAATGTTGACCAAAAGCGTGCAGAGGTAGAAGCATCGCGTTCGAATTGTGCTCGATATAAAAACGATGTAGACTTCTTAAACCGAATTGGGTACATTTCTACGATCCAGAAACAAAGCAACAATCGATGGAATGGCAACCTCTGGTTCTCCAAGACCTAAGAAGTTTCGTGTCCAAAAATCTGCTAGAAAAGTTCTTGCTTCAGTTTTTTGGGATTGCCATGGAGTGATCATGATTGATTTTTTGGATAAGGGTAGAACAATAACCGGAGATTACTATTCGACATTACTGACCACTCTACGGAAAAAAAATTAAAGAGAAAAGACGCGGAAATCTATCCAAAGGTGTTTTGTTTTTGCAGGACAACGCCCTTGCACACAAATCTCATGTTACCATGCAAAAAATTCGTGATTTAGGGTTTGAATTACTAGAACACCTCCCTTATTCACCAGATTTGACTCCGTCCGACTATCATCTCTTTCCTCAACTGAAAAAAAAGTTTAAAAGGTCGTAAATTTTCTTCCAACGAGGAGGTAATAAAAGCTGTGGAGGTATGTAGTTCAGTCGACAGGTTGAAAGGAGTGGGGTTAGGTGGAAAAAGGTCGGAAGTTAATGAAACCTCAGGATGTTGTTCAGGGATGGTTAATTAACATTTTCTCAAGTTTTGGAACTCGAGGACCCTGTGCGAAAAAAGTAGCGGAAGGAAAACTACAAAATTTTCGACCGCTCTCCGGTTTTTCCTCGATTACTTTTTTCTCTTACGTCCTACGGCAAAAACATATCCATACTTTTTTGTAGAGAGTTAAATTTTCTACAATTTTGACGGATGAAACATGTTTGTATGTGAATTCGCTACCGAGATATAACGCGTCGAAACATAGGTCATGTTTTAAAATTCGCTGACTAATGACAAATAAATGCAAACTTCCACCTTATTTCATCTGTTATACCCGAATTATGATAAGATGTTGTTGTAATTATGGTTCTTGGTTGAAGTCACCAACTTAGGACACCCCACCCCTCCTTCCCCCACCCCTTCTTCCCCCACCCCTCCTTCCTCCACCCAACCCCAATTCTTAAAAGCTAACTTTCTGATGAAATCCAACCATACCTATTAATTCACATCACTTTGGTATTGATATGAGTCACTTTTCGGATTGATGTGTTCATTTCAGGACTTCCCACCCTAATTTTCTCGAAATGTGTGTATTATAAAAAAAAATAAAAAAATGCAAAAAAATGTTTTTGATAGAGAAAATAAAAGACATAATACGTATTGAATTGTTTACCAGTTTTGTGAAAAAGCGATTTATTAAAAATGGTTTACACTTTAGCTGAAAAAGTTGAAATAGTGTTAATCTACGGCGCCAAAAACCAATGTGCTCTACGAACTGCTGCAATATTTAACGAAAGGCACCCAGATAAGAACACCTCTCATAGGTATGTCCTAAATCTAATCGCCAAATTTAATCAAACAGGATCTGTTGCAAATTTAAAACATGATCAGCCAAGAGTTTTGAATGAAGCCACTCAAATTGAAGTGATAGGTTATTTTGGTATGAATTCTAATACTTCGTTACGTACCAATTCTGCTGCAACTGAAATTTCCTTAGGCTCTGTCCAGAAAATTACAAAAATTAATAAATTCTATCCCTATAAAATGAAAGTATGTCAAGAGTTAAGTGAAGACGATTTTGACAGAAGAATTGAGTTTTGTGAACAAATGACTACAATTATTAATAACAATAACGAATTTTTTTAAAATATCTGCTTCACTGATGAGTGTACTTTTTATTTAAATGGTTTTGTCAACAAACATAATTGCAGATATTGGAGCAATGGAAATGACCATGTATTTGTCGAAGGGCATACCCAGCATCCCCAAAAAACTTATGTATGGACCGGAATACTAGGAAATCAAGTAATTGGTTCATTGTTTATAAATGGAAATCTAAATGGTGAGATGTACTTGAATATGCTAGAAAATACGATCAATCCGTTAATTACCGAAGCAATTGAAAATCAACTGGATAGAGATGGCAACAACTTTCTTGACGAAAATGAGTTATATTTTCAGCAAGATGGAGCTCCCCCCCATTATGTGCTTCCGGTCCGTCAATGGTTAAACAATGTATTTTCCGGTAAATGGATAGGGCGAAGAGGACCTATAGAGTGGCCAGCTAGGTCCCCAGATCTACCACCATATTTTTTTTCCATGGGGTCATTTAAAATCAGTTGTTTACACACCTCCGCCACAAAATATAGAAGACCTTCGACAAAGGATTACTGCAGAATGTCGAGCAATTCGAACAGAAGTGTTTGAAAATGTGCGTCACGAATTTGAACAGCGATTATACCATTGTTTGGTCAACAATGGGCAACATTTTGAGCAATTATTAGATTGAAAATCTGTGTACAATATTGTAATTTAGTTTTGAAGTAAAAGGAATGAGAATAGTTGCACTTTTTATTTTAATGGTACGAAGGCTTCTTATTAAAATATAATATCTGTTTGTTTGGTTGCCTATACAAAAATTGTTGATTAATATAAAGTCGATCTTTAATGGGGGTGAAAAGTTAAAAAAAAATACAGACGAATTATACATCTTAATTTTCGCATTTTAGTATTTATTAAAGTTTCTATAGTTTGTGTTTGAATTTGTCAGGTAGTCACATGTTCATAAAAAACTCGTTAGTTTTGACGGCAATGGAAATTATTATCATTAATCGAAATTCTTCGTAAGAATTAAACGAGTACAAAAACAAGGATTGAAAAGCGATGGTTCATTTTAATTATATAAGTAGATAAGTAGAGTCTAAAGAGTGAAAAATTATAGGTGTGTGGAGCCGCTCATAAAGCGCTTACTCATTCTCCTTAACGATTGGATTAACTACCTCAAAGTTGACGGAGGAAGGTTTTTTGTGGATTCTCCTTTTTTTTGTATTCTTTTTTCGCTATTTTATACCAAATCGAAATTAAACGTTTATTTTGATTACGGTTATTGTTTTTTTTTCGGAAGCATCATAACAATAACGGATTATTTTGAGAATTTCTTACGCCACTTTTCCATAAAAAATATTGTGCAATTATATGGGAAGAATATGTGTAATTTTATAAACAGGATATTTCAAGTAAAACTGTCCATTAAAATTATGAAATCAAGCAATTTTATTTTGTTAAATCTACATTATATTTAACCTTAAAGCTGTAACGCGTTTCGCTAACACAGTAGCTTTTTCAAATACTAAATTATACGGATATTTAACAATAAAATTATAATCTATTTACAAGGAAATGAAATGAATTTGTCTAAATATGGGATTAACTAAAGTATTTAACAAGTTTACCTGGAAACTCATTCACAACTATCCTACAGGAACCTTTCTAGGTAAAAAGGTTTAATAAGGGAGAATTGTTAATATCAAGTTGGTCGTTAAGAAGATTATCTAAATATTTGTTTTTATTTATCTCTAGGGCTTCTAAAAGATTTAATTTGAAGGATTTAGGTTCTATATGCAAAATTTCAAAATTTGAATCGAAAGAGTGTTGGTTTGCTAATAAATGATTTGAATAGCTGGAATCTGATTTTTGGTTGTCATAACTACGTTTGTGTTCTGAAATTCTAGTTTTAAAATTCCTAAAAGTTCTACCTGTATAAATTTTATCACAGTCGTCATTACCACATTTTAATTTATAAACTCCTGATTTATTTAGTTTTGAAGATTTGGATTTGTTGTTTTTAATGAATTTGGATAAATTGTTGTCAGTTTTGAAGCAAATATTCAAGTCTAAAGTTTCTAAAAATGATTTTATTTTTAAGGATGGTATTCCAAAGTGAGTTAAGCTTTTAAATTGGTTATTTTTGTTCTTATCAGAAGGAAATACTATCCACCCCGCATAATTCTGCATCACTTTTATGGAAAAATTTAAAAAATCATTTAAAGGAAGACGTATTTTTGCTCAGCCTATCCTATCTTCAACCCTCTCCCTTCTATGGTCACCACTACCAATTTCTTAAATGAAACACTCTATACATTATTGCATTGTTGAATTCTCATTTACAAGAGGATTACAAAAATGTATAATACATAAGTGAAGAGTCAATCAGTAGGGAGTTACGGATAATTCCAATGTAAACTTTGCCTTTACTTACATAAGTTTAATTAAATATTTAAAATTATGAAATTAATAATACAAATTCAATTCCTATTAGGTTCCTTATAATTTCAATTCTTGAATTTCCATCATATCCTTCATAATTTTTGAGACACCTTCTTCCATTACCTACGAAAAAAAAAATAGAAATCGCCGATTTAAAATGATGAAGAACGTATTGGAAATTTAAGAATTAAAATTATAAAAAGCTAATAGGAAATTGAGAATTACCTACAATTTTGAATTGAATATATAATATAATAGAATAAATAATTTTCATTTTTCAATAGAATAATTACGTCTTTAAAATTTTTTAAAAAGAAAATTTTTATTCTGCTTTTTTTAACGTTGTCATTAAATACAAAAATTGCACGCTATAAACTACCTTCCATCACTGAGATTGCACAGGAATATTCTACTTTGCTACGCATACTACACACAATATTTATTGATAACCATAGTGTAATTTAGCGTTGTCGGCAAAACTTCATTAAAAGGACTCTCTGATAGTACATTTGTTGGTCTCACTTCACTGACTACTTGTAGCTAATACAAGATTATCCGAAAAGTATGAAATATTCCAATGTCAGATAAAACGACGTAATAGTGGTAACTCGTTAAATAAAAAAAAACAGTTTTGTATTCAAGAACAGCCTTGGATTAAAAGGATTTGTCAAGATATGTTGAAAATAATGTTTTTTCCGACTTATATTGTGTTGTTTGTTTTTTGGAGAACTTTCATTGAGGTCTAAATGATCTGCTTCTATCAGCTCTTTTGAAAATCCTCATTGACCAGTCAGATGGTGGAGCTAGAGACATATATATATTGCAATGCTATTTGAATTAAAGAATAGCTAACAATGTTGCCCAAGTCTTCAATCGTACTTTATAGTTCGACACCTATAGGATAGTAATGTGGGAGATATTTGTTAAATATACAGGGTGTACCATTGAAAGTTTCACCTTACCCTGTATTACAAGAGATACTAATCTAACATATTTTATTCCAACATAATAACTTCACAATATTCACACATTACAATATTTACTGACAGAATAGGGATTTTTTTATACACTATTGACCCAACGAGGTAAAAAAGGAAGAGGAGAGAACATAACAGTATACAGAATCATCGATCAAAGTGGCTTCACAATATGGCCGACTTCCGTAAACAAACCAGAGGCGTATACTAAATTATTCAGTTAGAGGAAACAAAAAACTCTCATAATGATATGCATCTTTTTAAGGTCGTATTTTTTGTTGTTAGAGAATTGATATCAGATTTTGGTACATTCAAAAATGTTATAACACTTTTCTACAACTCAATTTCAACTTAAATTTATACTAATACTCATAAATATCCTTTCTAATACTGAAAATCACCATTTTTTTAACGTGGCTTATCAATTTGACACATTTCAGTATATTAAGGTTATTTATGTTGACACAAGAATTGATGACTAATGTCACTAATGTGGCTTCTCAATATGGCGACTTCCGTCGAAAGCTAGTTAAATCACTACCACGCTTAACTTCCCTCCTTTTTCTTCTACCTCGTTGTATTTACCATCTTTTCAAAATACCCTGTATAGCCTAGAAATACTATACATTATTGAAATGCTTATAAGCGTGCGAATTCTAATTTGTAATTAAATTCAGGGTGCTCCATTTAAAAAAGAACGTTTATGGTACAAAAGTTTGGGATACCATGTGAGTACACTGAGAAAATTCCCAGCAAAGCGTTCTTTTCTATAGATATTTACATAACAAGTCCCGAAAGTGATATTTTACGGGTTGAGTAGGCTGTTTCCAGATTCCAGTCGTAGGCGAGTCCTGGAAGCCTGTAAAATCACTTTCGGGTAGCGTTACGTACAATATTTTTTCTGCAGCCGTTAGTAGATAAAATATTAAAAAATAATAGGGATATATACCATAAATATTACTTATGTATATTAATTGTACAATTATAACAGCTAGCAGCTTCACTGATTTCATGCGGAATAATCATTTCCTCGTCACTTTCCTTGTCGATTTCCAATTCTGGATCGGAAAATTGGAAATACAGTTTAACCACAGATTATGAAGAGAACAGATACGAATCCCGGTAAAACATCAAACGATTTTTAGCTCCGTCGTCAATGACCTTGGACCTTCAACTCGGTATGGCCGCGATGTTGCCAGTTTGGAATATTTTCTGAATTTTTTGGAAGTTTCCAATAAATCTTCAAAACTGCGCCATGAATTAGAACAATAATCATAATCGAATATATATTTATGTATTTATTTAATACCTATATGTACATTCTTATATACATTTTTAGATAACACAAATAATAACAAAAATCAACCAAATTTTAAAGTACAAATAATTCTTAATTTATTTATTATCAAAGGGGATACAATATACACCTATGCAAGGGAGAATTTTGATAATAAATTGTAGCACCAAAGTTAATATCAAAAACTTTAAAATTTCTTATATCATAGGCCGGAATATTAAATTATATACTCTCATCCCTTGTAAATCGAAAGAACTTTATTTTTCTTTCCGAATAAAATGTATTTGGACAGTCCCCGTATGAACAATACACTCCGCGGTAATGTTTATTCATTTTATAAGAATAATAAATAATCTATACCACTATATTTTTATAGCTAATATTACCACAACGCACAATCGATTAGTCAAATAACACAATTAATATCGCCGATTGAACACCTTCAAACAATGACGTTTTGATTAGGTTAGGTTAGCCGTCACCGTTATTGTGCATGGTTGCCAAGGATATGGTTTGTGAAAAATAGTATATATTTATGGTATGATTTTTACTCGGATTTTTATACATTTTTCAATTGTATAATTCTTTTAATGGTAATGAAATTGATTTAAAACAAGTAATTATCGAATATTTGTATCTGTATAACTATCACACTTAAAAAAATGCGTATAAAATATTTGACCTATGATCGTATAAATTGAAGGAAATATTATGCAAATTGACAACCCTGTTGAAAAATTTCGCGAAGCAGCCCGAACGGAGTCGACATAAGACGATGGACATTTAAATGGGTATGTCCACCCATCTCTCTCCTTTTACTTGTCTCTGTCAAGCTTTCGTATCTGTTCTCGTTATAATCTGTGGTTGAACTATCAACAAATTTATTTTGACAAGCGATGTCATAATAAAAATTCCGTAAATGTCATTGCTAAGGCCGCCTACATAGATTTTTAAAATTATTCCGAAAGCTATTTTCGGTACGATTTGTGTAAAGTTTCATTTTCGATTTAATAAATCATACCGAAAGTTCTATTTTCGGGACGGCTGCGGAAAAAACTTTTCTGGCTAAGTCAAGAAAAATTGCCTGAGTCGGTAAAATCAACTTTTCTATTATCTCTTTACTGGAACTATAAAATGTTCCGGATATTGGTAATTTCTGATTATAGAAAACTTTACAGTTTACTATAATTTTAAATGTTACAAAATATCGAACATTCTTTTTTCTGCTGAACGATTTCATGTGCAGAGGCATCCACAGGTCATATAAGAGAAAGAAGAAAAGTCGTTGGTATCAAGATATCGAGAACCGAAATCATAAATCGTTCAGACGAGTCGCGGATCCCGCAGTTCTTCGCTTTTAACTTCACGCATCAATGCTCTTCCACTTTTTACTCCTGCTAACGAAGTACGGTCACCGTTACTGCCAACCTTAAATTTAACGCTATGGCGCCCTTATAATTATTCTCGTTTTAACAATATTAAAGTGTATGAGAAAAACACAAAATGCAGACAAAACTTTTTGGAGGTAATTGGTATGAAGAGCCGGAACTCGAATAGCACACAAAAACTGTTGTGTTTTCACGTTTGTTATACCATTAAAAAGTTCTTGATTTTGGAATTCATATCTTCTATCTAGAATATTAATTTAAGTTTTTTCTAATAGACGATTCATGAGAAGGGTTCAGCTATCTCTAGCTGCCAGCCAACGTTTCGGTTACTTTGGAAAACGTTTATCAATGCAGCACGTGACCGACACGTTACTAACTGTAGGCTAAGTGTAATTGAGCATTTGACAACCTTGTACGTGATAGTAACGTGAGTGTAATGTTGTTAGAATGTAAAATTCCCATTCTAATTTGGTGTAAGAAAGGAGGATCACATGAAATATACATATTTTACAATATTTTTGTACACAATGAATTAAAAATATAGAAGTAATGGTTTTTATTTTTGTATGTTACCGCTAACTTTTCTGTAATGTCACTTTTCCCTGTCAAAAATGTGGTGGTACTGTTTTTTTATTCATAAATTGTACTTGGTCTTTGTTTAAGTATAAATTGTTTGCTTTTGTTGATTTATTCGGTTTTGAATAATGTTCCCAAAACAAAAGAGATTTTCAAATTTCACTCAGTCAGAGCGACATTTATTAATAAAAGTGTCCAATAATTAATAGTTAATGTTAATGGGCCCTTTTTTGATGATTTTTTTATTTTAGTTTTAAAAAGGTCCCTACTTGAAAAGGCAATTGCCAAAAAATCACAATTTCATCCAACCGATTTCACCCTCAAATTCAGTGTTAAATATGTCCAGATTTGAAACGGGGCGTGTCCAACTTGTGACGTCAAATCAGCCTACTGGCGACGAGCGCGGCTTGCGGCTTCATACAGCCGAGTACACTCAACGTGTGAATGTTGGTTGAATTCGGAATTTTCGGCGAATTTTGCATGTTAGTTGACGTTTATGTTTGTTTTTTATCAATAATAATTATAAAATGAGTGACAAAAAGAGCCAATACAAGTATTGCATAGTACCAGATTGTCAAAGTACAACCGTAAAAACTCCTGAAAACTTTTTATTTCGTTACCTGACGATTTGAAGGTTAGAAAACTTTGGAAGAAAGCTATGCGACGTACTACATTTGTTTCTAATAACAATATTTTATATAGTTATTTCTTTGTCAGCTTTAAAATTCGGTCGAGCTACAGCAAATAGGTATTGCTTTTTTTTTCACTAGGAACATATTTTGAAAATGCATTTGATAAATAAATTTCATTTTTATGTTTCCATTACTGTCAATATAATTTAAAAACGTGTCTTCATTCATTGGGCTCTTAATTTCCACAATAAATTCCTCTTATGGCATCAGGTGATGCACCGATAAAAGAAAATTTACTTGATAGAAAAATTCCAGCTTTTTGGAACTTTATGGAGGTTTTCTTTGATAGTAAGTAACGCTAATATCTCGCTTTCCATCTTAATGCCTCGAGTCATAGCAGAGGTCTGGAAAATCTTGACATCAGAAATATTTTCAACTAATGTTCCATCATTTTTTTTACACCCTGTGACTTCATAGGCTTTTGAAGCGGTTATTCGTCCATATCGCATTTCCTGCCAAAAGACGTTTTCACTTTGATTTTTGGTTTCCTGTTCAACTTTAAGTAAATCAGACTTCATTTTACTTGAACAAAATTGGGTTCTTTGGAAAGGTCTGTTTTAATAAACCAGTGAATTAATAAATCTAAAGACAGCCATGAATATTTTGGCGAAACATAATAATGCATTAAAGTACCTATTAGTTATTTTTTTGTCTGGCTTCTGTGATATATTCATCCTGGAGTGATTTGTCCCTATTTTCTGGGAAAGATCTTTTACCAAAGTCTGAAACTTCCACGAATTTTCTCGTTGTTGATGCTGCAGCCAAGTTAAACTTTTTTCAGTAGCAAGCTTTTCCCGTAGGAGAAGGATCCTCTGATCATCGGTGTAGTCACATTAGAAATGCCACAGCATGCTTGCAGCTATCCTCAGACGTAGTGTAGAACTTCTTCCACACAATTTTTAATCGTATGCATTTCAGACAAAACGTTATAATTTTTAGATTTTATTCCATGTTCTGGAGTGATCTTTAACAAAACAATAATATTGGTCTTGTTTCACTTAAACATAACCGATGGTGTTATCACCATAAGTCGTTCTTGCAGATCTGAAATGAAATTGAGCCTAAGAACGGCTATATCCAAGTAAATAAAAAAAACGCATAACATGAACTGATATTGTCCTTATTTTGGTTAAAATACTGCATAACCATTATTACATCCACCATCGGCAAATTGCCAGAATCGCCTTTTAAAAAACCTTTTTCTAACGAGACCATTTCGAATGATTAGATTTCTGTACAAATCTTTTACAAATTAATTATTACACTGGTCTACGCCTGGAGCCTGGATACTGCCGAGCTCCCCGGCTGATGTGACGTCACGTTGGCGCCTTTCGTTTAAGGGGCGGAGCTAACTTTACATTCTAATTTCTCGGGTAGTTTTGATTCAATCGGTTTAATTTTTTCAGGGTAACTATAAATTGAGCGAGTTTATTGGAATTTTAACCAATAATGTAAAAATTTTACTTACCTAAATGTGCCCATTGGACGCTACTAAGCTACTAAGAATGTTAATAAATCAAATTGAAAGATTTTTCGGTTTTGCCCCAAACCGTTGAGTGACTTAACGCCCAAACGATGCTTGTACATTGAAATTTAGAATTGAAATGTTGCAAAATATGAGCGAACAATCATGACACGTTTACGCATTTAAGTGTATGTTCTACGGTTAAGATCAGCTAAAATAGCCGAAAATTTCACTGATAGCTAATGCAGTATGGCCGTTGATAAACAATTTGGCCAACAACTAAGATTTAGCCGAGCGGCGAGCGTTGATAAACCAGCCATTAGGAACAATACGAAAATAGTACTAGTAGGTATAGGAATTCTGTCAGATCACGCATGAAAACACGCGAACAGGTATCCATTATAAAATGTTCTCAGTTGTCAAGTGAAGTAAGCGAAGTGCAGTGGCTTCTTTCTTTTTTATTTTTTCCAGTCAAGTTTCCCACCTAAGATGCTTCAATTATGTGAAATGATTGTGGTCCATTCAAATAAGAATCTGGGATTGATCATATTAGGCAAGGGAAGAAAAAAACATAATAGGAGTTGACAATTTAATATAATAACATTTTTTATAATTCGCTTTTATAATTTATATCATTTTTATTAACTATGTGCTATTTTTTGTGGAAATATCCTTGTTAAAGATTGATCATGAAGTTCTGTTTTGGATTAAAAACGGGTTGGAACAATTTTGAAGACGACTTTCCTGAAAAATAATTTATATATAATGAATAAAAATTTTATTAGAATATTTTTTTGGAAATTTTAACTTAGCAGTATGAAAAAATCGCCAGAATTTCAGACATAAATAAATTTTCGTAACCGTTTCCAATAAAATATCTTGAGGATATTTTCTTTGTATATTATTATATATATAATCTTAAAGCCCTTCTACCACTTAGTGGTGTAGGGTATGTTGCAGCTATTCTTTCGTCACGAATTTTTTCCACTCTTTCCTATTTTGAGCTAAGTCCTTCGCTTCTATCCATCTTCTTCCTCTTTTATCCAGTAATCCAGCTATTACCTTATCCCCTGCCCCTTTTTTAATTTTTTTCAATTTTTGCTTTCTCTTTACTGGTCTTCGTTCATCCATACGTTGTGAATGTCCCCACCATTGTAGTTGTCTTTCTTCTACAAATTCTAAGGTTGATTGTATACCCAGGTCTTTTCTGATATCTATGATTTTCATTCTATCCTCTTTTGTTACACCTCTTACTCTTTTCAACTATTTCATCTCTGTCGCCTGTCTTTTACTTTTTTGTTGTCCTGTTAACACCCATGTTTCACATCCATATGTAAGTATTGGTCGATATATTGTTTAGAATACTTTTAATTTCGTTTCTTTAGATATTTCTTTTTTGTTGATAAATTTTGTATTCATGGCATAGCATAGTTTGTTAGTTTTAACTATTCTATTATTAATATCTGCTTCCTGTGGTCCGTTTTCGTCTACTATTGTTCCAAGGTACTGAAAATGTTCAACTTGCTCTATTTTGTCTGAATCTATTCTTACATTTATTTCCTCTTTGTCGTCTCCAATGACCATAACTTTTATCTTGTTTTTGTTTATTTTCATTCCTATGTCCATCATTGCTGCATTCCACACATTTATGTTTTCTTGTAGCTCTCTTTCACTTTTTGCTATTAATATGACATCGTCTGCAAATGCTCCTTCACTGATGTATACCCTGCACAATTGTAAATGTCCCACACATACTTTTTTACTTAGTTTTGTGCATTTCTTTATGATCTCATCCATGTAGATAATAAATAACAAAGGGCTTAGGCTCCCTCCCTGTCTTAGTCCCATATTTGTAGTGAAATTTTCTGACTTATTGTTATTTCTTATGACTGCGTTCTCATTTTTCTCATAGATGTTCTGTATTATTCTTATTATTTCTGTATTCAATCCCATTTCTGCTAATATTTTCCACATTTTTTCTCTAGGTACTCTATCAAAGGCTTTTTCTAGATCCAGGAAGGCCACGAATAATTTCTTTTTTTCCTGTACCGCTTTTTCGGTCAACTGTTTGATAGTAAATATGTGATTTTGGGTACTCCTACCACTTCTAAATCCACTCTGTGACTCCCCTAGTGTCGATCTGATACTTTTCTCCAGTATCTTCTACAACATTTTCATCGCGGTGCTAATTAATGTTATTCCACGATAGTTATTGCAGTCTTTCACATCACCTTTCTTGAAAATTGGTACAATTAGTGCTTTTTGCCAGTCTCTTGGTAGCGTTTCTTCTTCTATTATTTGATTAAAAATTTGTAACATCAAATCTTTCCCTTTTTGTCCAACGTTTTAAATCATTTCTGATGTGATTTTGTCATATCCAGGGGCTTTTCCGTTTTTAAGTTCTGTTATAACCTGTTCTATTTCCTCTTCACTTATTTTCATTTCTGCTTCTTCTTGCATACCAATTTTTACGTGTTTCTCTTTATCTTTTGTTTCTTTGTAATTGTTTTAAAATGGCTCTGATGGAAGAATCTCTCAAAATATTTTGCAATAATGGTCTCGATTGTTAACATCAAAAGTGTACCAAAATTATAAATACTACTTCCAGCTAACAAAATCTACCAACGTGAAATGTTGGTCAGATTTTCAAGTTTGTTACTTATACCGTTGAAAATTTCTTGATCTTGGAACTCATATCTGTCGTCTAGAATAGTTCGAGCAGCGTTGCCGGACTGCAACTTTTGGAAACTGTTATCAGAATATGTGTGGTATCAACATGTACAGTCTGTGGCATAATTTGCTACAAGCTCCTCTACTGTTACCATGGATATAAGCCAAATATTATACCACCATCTTAAGATATCCCTCTGGAGCAAGGGGCACTTTTCTTTAAGCCCTTCAACTATCATACTACAACCATATAGCCTAATCCGCTCGCCGATATTTTATTTTCTTGTCAATTACAAGGATATTGTGGAGGTTTTTTTGGAAAACCTGCAGCTCTAATTGAATTTATGTAACATAATAGATCATCTAAATAATCCCAAAAGAATAAAATAATCACATCAACATTGGATTTTTTCAGTTTGGTAGTACTAAATGGAATAATAGGTATTTATAGCAATAAGTAACAAAATCTTAATAAAGCTAAGAAAACACACTGCTAGTTAAATAAGCAACAAAAATACTTTACTTACTACTAACATAATCTCTGGTATCTTTGGTAGATTGAACAGCATTTAAAAATGTCATTAATTTAATTTGTTGTAATAGTCTTTGTCTATAACTGTCATAAAGTGACATTAATTGAGTGTTTTTCAGGTTTTTTTCAATATTGACGTTATTTTCAATTTTTTCCTGCATTTGTTGATTTTTAACAAAGTCATTCTGATTTTTATCTTGCCGATATTTCACATGATCCTCATTTTTTTGTTTACCATAATCTACTTGACGATGTAAGCTATCTTGTTCTTTTACAACGTAATTGTTTCCATCAACTTCATTGTATGGAATATTCGTTTTAGATATCACATTAGTATTTTTGGTAATATCTGCAATTGTTTCATCATCTTTGAACTTATCTCCCTGTATATTTTTGTCTTCTTTCATTTTCAATGCGATATTTTCAGTTTCTCTGCTTAAGCTGCCAATATCTGGAGTAGTTTTTTTAGCTACACTCTTTTCATTTCGATCATAAGCGTTACTTACAAATCTTGAATCATTCTGTTTTTCTATAGATTGTTCTTCATCTCTCTCTATATCTTTCTTGGATTCACTAACTGTTTTTTTCGTTTCTTTGATAATTTTATGTATATCCAGCATCTTTTCAAAATAATGTTTTGGTTGTAAAGTTTTCTGTATCTCTTTGTTACTATTATTAATATTTGATAGTATAAATGCATCATTAACATCTCTTTTTTCATCTTGATTAATTAGATTCAAAACTTCATTATTATTTGGTTGGTTAAATTTAGTATTTTCATTAAAATCACCTGAACTTCCTTCCAACACTTGTGGAATTTTTTCTTCAGCTTCCAAATGAGTTTGACTCCAATTATTTATTACGTTTATATTCTCTACTACATAAATATTTGTGTTCACTTTCTGCTTAGCTTCTTTTCCTAGCTCTCCCATTTTCAATTCACTATTGTTTCCTATAACATTATCGTCGCCTTCATCAAACTTATTTTTGCTGCTAGCTCCATTTTCAAAATAAGTTATATTTTCAAAAAAATCCTTCAAGAAACTGTCCTTTATTCTATGATTTTCCGTTGTTCCTTTTATTTGATATCCTCCACTTTGTATTCCGCTTTGATCAGGCTCTGAAATTGCTGTTTTTATCACATCTTCACTCTCATTATCAATATCTATATAAGTACTATGAAGTGTTTCCAAGTTAAGTTCTTTTGTTTGATTTTTTGTTGTTTCATTCCCTACAGTTTCTATGTCTGGGTTGTTCACGATAAGTAATTTACCATCTTGCTGTTCTGTGCATTCAACATCGGTGCCATTATAGTTATTACTAACTACCCTTTGCTTGTTGATCGATGTATCAAATTCTTGTGATTGACCCAAAGTTTTTTCAGCATCTTCGCTAATACGATGTATATTTATTATATCCCCAATATTATGTTTTGATTCTAAAGTTTTCTGTTTTTCTTTGTAACTATTATTAATATTCAATGGTGGAAATGTATCATTAACATGTCCTTTTTCCTTTTGATCAAATAGATTCAAAATTCCATTATCCTTTGGTTGTTTAAATTTAGTATTTTCATTAAAATCACCTGAACTTCCTTTCAACACTTGTGGAATTTTTTCTTCAGCTTCCAAATGAGTTTGACTCCAATTATTTATTACGTTTATATTCTCTACCACATATATCCTGTCCTGTATATCCGTGTTCACTTCCTGTCGAGCATCTTTGCAAAGCATACCAATTTTCAATTCACTATTGTTTCCCATAACATTTAACTTTCCTTCATTAATCTTATCTTTGGTGTTAGCTCCATTTTCAAAAAAAGTAATATTTTCTGATTCATCCTCCAAGAAACTCTCTAATACCGTATGATTTTTCGTTATTTCTTTTATTTGATATTCTTCACTTTGTATTTTGTTTTCCTCAGGTTCTGCTATTGTTGTATTTGTCACATCTTCATTATCCGCATTATCAATATCTGTATGTCCACCATGAAGTGTTTCCAAATTAAGCTCTTTTGTTTGATTTTTTCTTGTTTCATTCCCAACAGTTTCTATATTTGAATTGTTCACAATAAATAATTTATCATCTTTCAGCTCTTCACATTCAAAATTGGTGCCTCTATTAATATTACTTACTATCATTTTTTGCTCGTTGTTCGGTATATTCAATTCTTGTAACTCGCCCAAAGTTTTTTCAGCTTCCTCGTAAATATGATGTATATCTAACATCTTTGCAATATTAGGTTTTGGTTCTGAAGTTTTCTGTATTTCTTCGTTGCTATTATCAATATTTAATGATACAAATGTATCATCAACATGTCTTTTTTTATTTTGATCAATAAAAGCATCATTGTTTGGTGGGCTGAATTTTTTATTTTCAAACACTGAGATTTTTTCTTCAGCATCCAAATAAGTTTGATTGATATTTTGAATTTTGTTCACATTGTTTTCAAGATTAATCTTGTCCTGTATATTAATATTAACTTTCTGCTGAGCATTTTTTCCTAGCGTTTCCATTTTCGATTCAATATTGGTACCCATAACATTTTCTTCACCTTTATCAAGCTTATTTTTGCTGCCAGTTCCATTTTCAAAGTAAGTGATATTCTGTGATTTATCCTTTAATAAACTATCCATTATTGTTGTTTCTTTTATTTGATATTCTTCACTCAGTCTTTCACCTTTTTCAAGTTCTGGTATTTTTGTATTTATCATAAATTTATTCTTATTACCATTATCTGCCTGAGTACTATGTACTGTTTCCAAGTTGAGCTTTTTTGTTTTTTTGTTTGTCTTGTTCACAAGACGCAATTCATCACAATTGTGTTCTTTACAAATGATTTTAGTGCTTCTACTATTATCAACTACCATTTGCGCTTTGTCAAGTATATTTAATTCTTGAGATTCTTTTTTCGTCTTTTTGTTTTTGGATACTTTTGAATTATGTGCATGTTTTTTATGTTGCTTTCCATTTTTCTTCGTGTTTCCGATTTCTATTGTAGTTCTATTCTCATTTCTACCTTTTATTTTATCGTTATTTTGTTTTTCCTCACAACACACATCTGGCATGATGATGGGTTCAAACATAAATATAGTTGGCCAGGCAGTTGACATTTCGGAATTTCTACGTTTTCGAGATTTAATGAGATCGTTGTTATCAACCGAGGATAGTTTCAATAAACTTTTATCTTTTGTACTTGATTTTTTTTCACTATTTGTGTCCAATTCTCGTGTGGAGATTTCAGTTATTTGTTTCTGGTCTGATAGTAAGTTCCAATTTCCTGCAATATTTCACTCATGGCAAATAATGTAAGTTATTCACCGCATTTATTTGAATTTATCATTCCAATGTTCCAAATAGAAACTATATTCTTAAGTTAAACTACTAGGTAATTGTAAAAATTCATATCAATCTCTAATTTATAAATTACCTCACTCACCGCTATTGGAATTAGAATATTGCTCTTGTATCCCATATTTTGATGATTTCTGCAACAGCTCTAGATTTTTCAGTTGGTCGACCAAAGATCCAGCCTCTAATGCTAATGACAAAGCTGCTTTTCCTTGTGCTTTGATAGCTGCTTCTTCTGAAAATGCATATTTTTAAAGTTCGTTTATCTGAGTTAATCAAAGTAAGAAGTAGGAATGTGACTGGGAATGGAATAAGCAGTCACCTAACTGATATTGGTTCCAATCAAGAGCCATGTACCTACTCATAAAGAACTTATCAAAGAACTGCCAAACAACACATGGGATTCGATTTATGTGCTAAGAACAGTTGTGTTCATTTAAAAAAATCTTACTGAAGAGTAATTTTTCCGCAAAAATGGTAGAAGGCATACTATAATAGCCCATTTTTCAGCTGAAGAAGACAAAGTAGCAAATGACTTCGATGATAACCAAAGTAATATAGAACTTTCTACTTGAAAATATTGAAAAATACTTGGTCTCGTAGAATACCTAGGAAAAGCCATAGATGCAGAGGAAGTGGTCCTATGTGTTTCATAGATCTAGAGGGTGCATTTGATAACAGCTCATGTGAATCAATCAGCGCTACCACAATAGCGAAAAATATCCACAACTTAATGGGTTCAACCCATGCTGAATAATGGGAGGCTTATTGCTCTCAATGAAAGGATGTCACTATTAGCTGACGACCTCTTAGGATTTAGTGCTTTGGCCTATCCTTACGATTCAGCTTTAATGGTTAGAGGCATATCGCAACTTTCCTCAAGCTTATAACCACTTGGTTGTTTTAATGAAGAACTATAAGCTATTCCAAACAGAACTATACTTACTAAAAATAAAAATAAAGCCCCCAAACATAAATAGAGGCTCAGTGGCTCAGATGAGGTTGAGATCCTGGGAGTCATGTATCAAGTGAAGTTATATTATATTTCCAAACAGCCAGGTAGCAATCAAGGAAATAAGGAGACAGAAAGTGGAGTTTAGTATGAGATTGCATCGAAAAACTGAAGACATCAGCCAACAGGAATAGCACCAAGCTAACCTGGCTACTAGAGCATCTAGGGCAGGGCAGGGCAGGGCAGACTCGTTTATTGGGTACAAGGTACGCAACTAAATAACAAACACTCCGATGAAAACTTGTACAAATTTGGGAAAGTCACGACGCCGGCTGGATTGGAATAGCAGATATTCTCTAACGGGTTAGAAGGAAATGAAAATTAAAAAATAGTCTTTAATAATGAAATTAAACTATACCAGTCTGAAGATTTTCCCATGCAATTCTTGCCACTTCTTTGGCTCCATATTCAAGACTTTGTAAGTTGGAATCAAAGTATTCTTGCGATTGCGATTGTCCATAACTTTCTGGAAATTGAAGGTTACATATTAAACTATAAATAGATGTGTTTTGGATAATATTTTTTAAAAACAGTAACTAAACCGTAACAATTACTTTCTGGGCTATGAGCACAGATGGACATTGAATTACACTTCTTAGTTAAACTTGTTCCAAACAATAAACATCTCGAATCATGCACTAAAGTGTTTCTACGATTGGACTTGATATTGCGTGAAGAATACTTGAATTTAAAATTTCATACGTATTAAGTTGACACTTTCACAGGACTTACCATTCCCTAGTGATTGGGGCCAGCCGGTAAATAATAAATATATATTTATAAAAAATGTATTGTATCACATTATTGTACCGATTAAAATAAAGTTACTTACCCTGATTATATTGTGATTGGTACCCACCTGTAAATAATGAAAATATAATATTAGTTCATGAAAAAATTGTTGAAATTGGAGAATTTGTACAAGTGCATTGTAAAAGTAACTGTAGTAGACCAAATCCTCCATAATCTGGATAAAATCAATAGGCTGGTTTTAATTAAAAAAAAAGTGGATTTGGAGAATTGACACTGGTACCCTCCTGTGAATAATACAAATATATTAATTTTTGGGTTGAATTTCAAACATTTCATTAAATTGAATCATTGATTTGAATTTCAAAAAATTTCATTAGATGAAACTATTGAAACTTCCTTTTTCGAATAAAGAAAGAATTAAAAAGTGATTGAAGTATTTTCAACATTTTGAAAATTAACATTTTGTGATACACACCATTACCTAATGGATATGATTGTGACCAGCCTTTATATAATAAGAATTCAAATTGCTGGAAGTGGAAATAAATTAGAAAAATCCCTTTTTGTATATTCTATAATCAGAAATGTACCAAATCCTCCAGAAACCTAATAAAAGCAATAGCTGCTAGTAAATTTTAAATACTTTTACTTACCATTTCCTGAATATTGGTACCCTCCTGTGAATAATACAAATATATTTAATTTTGGTTTAAATATCAAAAAATTTCATCAAATGAAAACAAAAAATTTCATTAGATGAAACCATTGACTACGCTTAAGAAATTAAATTTTTGGAATAAAGAAAGAATTAAAAAGGAGCTAAAGAGCATTTTGAAAATTGATAATTTTTGATACTCACCATTACCTGATGGATATGATTGTAACCAGCCTGTAAATAATAAAAGCATGTTAGCTCATGGTTAGGTTCAAATAAGATCAAATCATTAGATAAGTTGAAAAAAAATGTTTGTTTGGAATCTTAACAAACTCATGACTATATAAAAGGTGGTGGAAGATTT
>CAJUYG010000350.1:212808-226491 GCA_910591675.1 Galerucella calmariensis | reverse complement strand
TATAGCAGAGTACAGTTAACGTGTGAATGTTGGTTTAATTCGGTATTTTCGGCGAATTTTGCATGTTAGTTGACGTTTATGTTTGTTTTTTAACAATAATAATTATAAAATGAGTGACAAAAAGAGCAAATACAAGTATTGCATAGTCCAGGTTGTCAAAGTACAACCGTAAAAACTCCTGAAAACTTTTTTTTCGTTACCTAACGATTTGAAGGTTAGAAAAGTTTGGCAGAAAGCTATGTGACGTACTACATTTGTTTCTAATAAGGGGTCAAACTCACAATATTTTATAGTTATTTCGTTGTCAGCTTTAAAATTCGGTCGAGGTACAGCGAATCTCGTTGATCCATGTTTCATCTAAATAAAATATATATCTTCTTTGTTTTCTCATTTATTTTATAGTCCTTAGGTAATTTCTTCTCTATTCAAACCTTTATTGGCAAACGTACTTATTGGAAATAATCTCATGATACGGCTTTGTAATACATAGGTCTTTTGGCCTGTCCAAACCTTTTTTTTATTGTTCTGTACAGCTTACGGTTATAAGAGACCGAAAACTTGTATTAGCTTAGATTAGAATTCGACTGGGTCTTTGTCCTATTCCACTGCGACCTTTACAGATCTATTGTGGTCCTCCCTATATTCAGAGCTCGATATGTAGCTCTACTTTTTTTACTAGACTTATTAGCCTGGACACCGCCTTCCTGGCATAGCTCTCTGCCCTCGGTTCTTCTTCTTCGAGTATGTGAAACCGCACCCTGTATTAGCTTAGGTACATTTATGAAAATTTTAAGAGATATTTATTAGATTATTCTGTAATAATATTAAATTAAAATGTCCGTACTAAGTTTTGCATTGGAAATTAGGATTTATCACTCTCTCGTACATAAAAATAGACTATAAATACAGTTTCCTGTAAAAAATTGTCACTTTAGTAAAGCGTGTTATCAATAAATGTTAAAGATAATAGTTGAACACAATTATCTTTGACATATACTTTTTTATCCTTTGATGTAATTCTCACTAATAATTTATATTGTTAAATAAACAATTATTCAACTGACTAAACTCACACAATAAAATGTGAATATTCATTTTAAAATATTAATTATCAGTTTAATGGTTTAATGGTTCACCAACAATAGTCCATTATTACAAATAATTTTATTTCCAACAATTGCATCGATAGCGACAAATCTCCATCAAAATATTGTTTCCCATAGGCGTGCTTCTAATATTTTAATTCGGAGATTGTTTTTCGCAAAAATTCGTTGAAAGTGCAAAGACTATCATACACAAGGGGTGTTTCAGGTGATTGTACTCATGAGAAAACTCACAACCGAATAATTTTATAATTTAATTAAATAATCGACCTTGTTATAATTGTCTAACAAATTTCGTCCTCCACTACACATACAATAAAAAATCGATATGCAAGTAGGCGAATTTAATTTAAATTCACAGCTCAATGTTTTGGCTAATGCTAATTGACATTTTCATTAACGATGATCCTGTTATGTCATCTTTGTTACTGTCTCGTGCAATTAATTTGAGGACCCCGTTCCGCCACTAGGATCTAACAGCATCCATCACATACAGGTGCAATTATGTCGGAAAGGTTCATAAAATCAAACGGTACAATTTAATTATATTCTGAACAATTATTCTGGATTACATTGAAACTATTTCAACAAACTGACAATAAGTTTGAAACGTTTAATTCCTTACCATCCATCAATAAATTACAGGAGAGTAAAATTGAAGTGGATGGAACCAGAAGAATTTTGATAATCATTTTAAGCTATGAAAATCATGGAAAATCCTATCTCAAGATCATAATAGCTCCATATTAACTGCCATTTTAAGCTATTAAACCAATAAACGTCACTATGTTATACTATGGAAACCATAAAATTAACATTTCAAATTATAAAAACAATGAATACTGTCTTAAACTTGAAAACCATGAAGCCTGCTATTGTACGTGAAATAAAACCATTTGAAACTTATTAAACCATAAAAACTACAATCTTGAACTTGTATGTATGTGCAAGTATGTATTTCGGGGTGACATTCACCGAGACCTAAAAGATCTATTGTGCCCCCTTACTTCCACTTAGTTTCTGAGGAGAGTCTCCGAAACTAGTAGTTCCTTTAGTTCTATTTCCCGGAGGAATTTTAGGATGTCTGCAGGCTTCCACTTAGGTAAATGTTCCTTTTATATCCAGTAATCTCCCAGGTGCTGTGCTCTAGGATTCTGAAGTGCTGTGCAGTTGGAAAGTATGTGAATATAGGTTTCTTCTTCCATGCCACAAAATCTACATTCTTCTTCCTCCACTATTTTGAGCATTTTCAGGTGCCCATTCAGGCGACAACGTCCCGTTAGGATCCCTAGCGCAGTTATACTTTGACTTATGCATTCATTTGATCTCAACAGGTTGTAGTCGCCCAGAAGAGTCTTTGATTGTATGAGCCCTACTAGATCTTTCCAATGGTCAGATCCTCTCTTTTTCTCAGCTTTACCTATTTCTTCCAATATTATATTGGGGCTGATTTCGCAAAAGGGCTCAGGCCCCCAGAAAGGTATTTCAGTCCCCCTCTTTGCTAGTTCATCTGCTATTTAATTTCCTTCTATTCCAGTGTGTCCTGGAATCAATAGTAAGGTGACTATATTGTTCTCGCCTAGTTCATTGAGTTTGTCTAGGCATTCCCACACCATTTTGGAACTGATTAAACAAGAGCTCAGTGCTTTAATGGCTGCTTGACATTATGATAATCCTTTGTCTTCTGTAATCTCCTGTAACCACGAAAACTCCATTATCTTAAACTTTTGAAAATGTAAAACTACCATTTCAAACTAAAAAAAAAACATTCAAAACCATCTTTTACAGTTGAAACTATAGAAACCACTATTTCAAACCATGAATACAATGAAAACACCAGTTTTATTCATGAATACCAAAAATTTTTCTATTTTAAACCATAAAAACTAGCATTTTAAAGCTTGAAAACTTCTATTTCAAACGTTTAAACCATTGAAAACTACTACTTTAGAGTATGAAAACCATAAAAACAGAAGTTTAAAATATAAAAATGATATTTTAAAAGTTAAAAACAAGATTTTTCCATAAAAATACTACATTCTATACAACTATAAAAGCTATCAACTTATATAAACTACAAAATGCTTCTAACTTAGAAGAGATAACACATAAATTCTGTAACATTCGGCACTTAAAATGTATGCTAAAATATATAGAGCTTTTAAAACTTTTTATTTCTTCCCAAATTCATTAGATCGAATTGAAAATTGTACTTTAAGCGCAATCATGAAGACATTTCATTCAAACGTGTTGTAGTTAAATTTTCTTATTCATAGCTGAGTAAATACGTTGTCAGGACAAATTTTACACTTCTCTATTCAAAATTCGAGATGAAAACCTGTGATTCCTTCCGACATGTTTAATAATTAACGAGTAATTAAACTAAGTACAACGAGGTGAAACTATTCCTAGAGAGGATTTGTTTCGCTAATGAATTATTCTTTGTTGAATCAACTTCAGCTTTATAAAATATCTTTTGTGAATAATCGAGTTGAAGAAACTATTCTCTTGATCCTTATTACTTAAAGTTTTCAACTGCTATTTTCCATTGTGCTAATTTAATTTGTCTCGCCAAGTTTCTAGATGGTTTTTGTGTATTAATTCATCTTTGGATTATGATGTAGGACAATAGCTGATGTTGTATTGTAAATTCTATTAATTTAGTAATTTAATTATTTAGTGATGTTCAGCTTCTCATAGTTTTTGGTGTATCATTTTTATAAGCCAAATTTAGAAATAATTCATCGAGTAGAGCCCAACTTCAAACTGAAGTGTGATCAATCACATTCAGTCGACGATACTGCGCACTGTGGTTAAATAAAACTAAAAACGGTATCTGTCAAAACAATATTTCATATATCTTCTCTCGTCTTAAGTACATAGAAAGTGGCGAAAGTTTTCTGAATAGTAGAAAAACTTGCTGAAAACACTATTTTTCATATTTTTATAAGAGTCGGCTGTACAGGGTGTACAGTTTAGTGGTTAAACCCATAATAACATATGCGTCTTTGGTCTGGTGACCAAAGATGACACAAAAGAATGCAATAATGAGACTAGGCAAGGTACAAAGACTTGCTTGTCTCAGTATTGCAGTACGGCAGCACTAGAAGCCTTATTTGACCTTCCTCCATTACACGTCTGGTGAAAGCAAGGATGGGACTATTTAGGCAGCAAAGTAACCTGAGCAACAAAATAGTTAGATAAGGACACATATCCATTGAGGGCATCATAAGTGAAGCCATTTTAGATATGAAAACACTATATGGCCACTAAACTTCTCCCCAGTCCCAAATATGAGGTAGAAATACCTCACAGAAAGGACTGGCAAGACCCAAGCAGACTGAAGCTTCCCCGAGGAGAGACCTGGTACACAGACGGGTCACAGACTGGGGAAGGGACAGGAGCAGGGGTGTATATGGTGGAATGAGAAACACAAGATGCTCCTTCTAACTAGGAGAACATACCTCTGAATTTCAGGCAGAGATTTATTCTATCCTAGAATGTGTCAGAATTAACAAACATAGGACTGAAGGTACGGGGATAACTGGAAGGGAGGACTAAATGTGGGAGTAGAGTACAATAAGCCAATAGGCTGCAGTGCCTCCGGCTTCAGAACGGCTTCCAAAACACAGGAAGAAAAAAAAGGCTGTAACAAATTTGATGGTTTTGGAATATGTATCAAGCAAGTGATGTCATAAGGTTTGGAATTATGTTGGCAAGTATTTGTCAGAGTAGCTGGTCAGTTGCAGAGGTGGGTGAATGTCACGAACAAATCTGACGTTACCACACTTATAAAAGTATAAACTGTTAACTTCTTCATAATCATAACCTTATTTGTTCTTGGTTAAAACAGATCATTGGTTAATTTATCAAGAAGAGCAAGGAAAAATGACCATTCTATTCACCCTTCCCCTTCTGTATAGCTTCTTTAGTCGTTTTTCTTGCCCTTCAAATAATGGTTACGATTTTGAAGAAATTGACAGTTAATACTTTTATAAATGTGGCAATGTCAGATTTGTTCGTGCGCGCGCTTCCTTTGGACAATTTTTGTATGATAGAAATCTATCTAAAAGAAAAATGAAAAAATGCTGGGACATTTTTTATAAAATACTTCAATTTCAAGCAATGAAAACAATTGCTGAAAAGGCCCATTTCTTTAGGTTAGGTTAGGTTATAAATATAAAAAAAATTTAAATCGTCGAGTGGAAATATACCTCGTTATTATATGCCGATTCAATTATAAATTTAATTAACTTGCGCCCTGGCAAGTAGAATGCTAAAAAACAGCTCTTTTCAAGAACAAACATCCACGAAAAATGTAAAGAATCTCCGATGTATTTTCGAAACTCTTACTTTTTGGCTTCCCTTTCAAAGAGTAATTAAATTTTACACAAATAATGTCCAAAAGTGATTCAATTTATAACCGCAATTCCGTCCATTCTCTAGGTGCTTTTAATCGATTTTAAAGTGAGCGAAATGCAACTGCAATTTCTCACAAGTAGTGCACACTTCAGACGTGATAGAATCGATTTCTATTCTTTAATGGACCATCGAATGGCCAGTCTATTATTCCATCCAAATAAATTACAAATTTCAAAAGTTAAATTCCACCAACTTGGCCAACCAAAAGAAATACTCGACGCAAGACAAAATAAATTTCGAATTAACGTTCAGCGATTTGTTATGTCGAGCTTGTGTTGAAACGTTTCAATCTCCGTTTCAGAAACAAATTCATTTGTCACTTTTGATACATTTTGTATTTAGATGTTTTATTTTTAGAGAAAAAAATCTTATTGACAGACATAAATGAATTAACTCTATCTGCAAAATAAATATAGCAGTATTTAATTTAGAACCATATTTTATATTTATTCGTAGTTGCGAGGTTTGTTTTAAGTTTATTGGTTAGTTAAATTGGTTATCGGTAAAGTGCTTTCCATGTTGACTTTTTTTTCTTTTATTTATTAAGCTTGGCACAGAGGTACAAGAGGTCTCGCTTTAAACAGATAAAATTAATTGAATGGGACTGAATTCTCTTTTACTTTTTTTTTTTGTAATGGATTATGTGTATTCACGTTGATTGAGAATAGGAAACGAATTTCCAGACAATATTTTTCAAGTACTCTTTTATTTCCCAAAATAATATTGAGCAGAAATTGCTGGGATTTCTTCTCCATAATAATTGTATTATTCTTGGACGTATCTAATAATCGAGTTTTCTATTTACATATTCACTCTACTTTTGGATCGTCTACAACCAATTGAAATGTTCTCCACCTTCCAAATAAAAATAACTAAAACAGGAAGATAAATAATCAGCAATACGGTTGTAATTCATATGAATATGATTCATAAGATTAGTTTACCACCTGTAGAGAAAATTCTTCTTGGAGGTGAAGGAGGTAGAAAAAAAGAGGACAACCTAAGAAGAAATGGATGTATGCTATTGAAGAAGACTTTGAATACAATGGAGAAATATACTAATACACTAAAACCATCTTGATAGCCTTCACTAAGAAAAGAAAACTCAACCTCAAAACCATAAAACTTGATGGGAACGAGATTGAATGGAGACAAGAAGTCAAGTATCTAGGTTTAACTCTAGACAGTAAAATCCTGTGGAACAAACACGAAAAGGAGATTACATACAAAGCAAAAATGGCTCTAATGGTGTGCAGAAATCTGGCAGGAAGAAGCTGGTCACTGGGGTTGTAACCCAAAAATTCTAAGCCGGATGTACACTGCCATAGTGAGACCAATCATCACTTATGGAATCATTGCTTGGAGTAGTAGAACTAGCCTATTGACGACGAGAGAAACCCTCTCCAAAATTCGAAGACTAGCCTGTATATACATTACAGGAGCAATGAGAACATGCCCAACGGCTGCCATGGAAGTGATTATCAACCTCACCCCTCTACATATAGTGGTGGAAAGCGTTGCAGAAGGAACAAGATACAGACTTAGTAGAGAGGAAGTTAAAAGGGTGGGTGAAAGAGCAACACAATAAACAATGGAAGAATACGCCAAGGCAAATAAATGGGAAGAAAATCATAAAAGAACCATCAGAAAAAGTAGCGAAAGAACTGCTCTCAATGAACAGGAACAAACTACGCACCATAACGGGGCTTCTTACGAGACACTTTCCCACAAAGGAGCACCTAAATAGGGCTGTATAACGGAGACCTTACAGAAGGCAGAAACTGTATGGCAGAACCCAAATGACTCCAGAAGACTTCTACAATCAACCAGCAAAGAGCCTGTATGAGCTAATACAGGGAACGGATTGGCTGAATAGGTTGTAGTCAGAACACTAGGAGTATCCACAATAAGCCCAGGAGGCTGAGGTGGTGCCGGCGAAGGAACGGCTTCTTTTGAAAAATGAAAGAGAGGAAATCATTAAAAAAAAACCACCTCCTCACTTCTTAGAAATCAGACAACCTGGGACATGCCACAAGACGGTATGATGAAAAAGTATAACTTTTCAAAGAAATTCGTTACGGAATTGAGCAACAAGAAGGAATGGGATCCAAATACCATCACCAGACTTGGAAAGAATGCCATTGAATGGTACACAGACGGCTCCAAAGCAATAGAAGGAACTGGGATAGGAGTGTTCGGACCAGGAACCAAACACTCTGAAAGCTTGGGAAAAACCCTAAGTATCTTTCAAGCGGAAATCCACGCCATAAGAAGGTGCGCACAGTTCAATATTGATAAAGGATACAGAAGACAAAGGATTATCATAATGTCGGATAGTCAAGCATCCATTAAAGTACTGAGCTCTTGTGTAATCAGTTCCAAAATGGTGTGGGAATGCCTAGACAAACTCAATGAACTAGGCGAGAACAATATAGTCACCTTACTATGGATTCCAGGACACACTGGAATAGAAGGAAATGAAATAGCAGATGAACTAGCAAAGAGGGAGACTAAAATACCTTTCTGGGGGCCTGAACCCTTCTGCGGAATCAACCCCAATGTAATATTGGAAGAAAAAGGTAAAGCCGAGGAAAAGAGAAGATCTGACCGACCATTGGAAAGATCTAGTAGGGCTTATACAATCGAAGACTCTTTTGGGTGAATTCAACCTGTTGAGATCAAATGAATGCATTAGTCAAAGTAAAACTGCGCTAAGAGTTTTAACAGGGATCCTAACGGGACATTGTCGCCTGAGTGGGCACCTGAAAAAGCTCAAAATAGTGGAGGAAGAAGGATGCAGATTTTGTGGCATGGAAGAAGAAACCTCCATCCACATATTTCCCAACTGCACAGCACTTCAGAATCCTAGAGCACAGCACCTGAGAGATTACTGGATAGAAGAGGAACATTTACCTAAGTTGAAGCCTGTAGACATCCTAAAATTCCTCCGGGAAATAGGACTAAAGGAGCTTCTAGTTTCTGAGACTCTCCCTGGAAGTAAGTAGAAGTAAGGGGGCACAATAGATCTTTTAGGTGTCAGTGAATGTCACCCCAAAGCACATACATACATACATACATACATAACAAAAAAAAAGTTGAGCCTGTCCTATATATACAATTATAAAATGGAGTGAATTATAAAGATAGTAAGTTCGTAATCTTTTGCGGCAATTATAGTTGTGGAACTAGTTTCTCCGTACAAGCAGGTCGTCGTTTTATTGAATCGAATCTACGGTAATGAATTACTGTGATGAACTTTAAATTATTAACAAAGGATTGAAGAGAATATTTGAGCTTCCCAGGGAAACTTAATAAAGGATTATTTAACTTCGTGGTTTTGTAAGAATTTACTTTATTAAATTTAATCAAATTATGGGGAAATTGGATTCTAGTAGAAAATTATTTACATGTACAAAGACATAATAGGTATTCAGTACCTATATACTCTTAGCGGTGCATCTTTGAGTGTAATAATTATAGTAACAATGAGAATTGCGAACCTGAGGAAAACACTTCATTTCCTTTGAGGTTCGGTTGTTAATTTCTAGTATAATCTTTTTGCTGGAAATAATATCAGTGTTTACACAAGACATTTTAATAAATTTTGTCCAATTTAAGATTAAGAAGCTGCATTTTTACAAAACATTTTCAAACAAAAGTTACTGAAGACTCCTAATTTTCTCAAAAAAAAGTCTTGTTAATTCTAGAAATAAAGTGCAAGAAGATACTGTTGAATTAAATTAGGCGCTCACAATAAGACGTAATTTTTGAAGAAAATCTAAGTAAATCTGACCTTTATTTCCTTATTCCTTTGTTAAAAGACTTCAAGTGAAGTATTAATCTATAAACTACACTGTAAACTCTTCTTGAGAGAGAAGATCCATTGTAAACCCTTTCTGCTATCTAGCCTCCTCAGAAGTTCTTTTCAACCAGCCTACTAGTAGCCAGATCTTCTTTTTTATATTCTGCGTTGCCTATTTCTTCCAATAATACACCGAAAACGGCTCTGGCCCTCCAATATGGTGTTTCAGCTCCTCTATTTGACAGTTTTCTTTTTATTTCATTTCCTTCCATTCCAGTGTGTCCTGAACTCTACAGTAAAACTTTTCCATACTATTTTAGAACTGATTATTTAAAATGACTGCTTGACTTTCTTACTTGATGATGCCTTCTATATCCCTTATCAATATTAAATGGCATGAATTTCCGCCTAAAAGATACTTGGAGTTTTATCAAGCTTTCATAATGTTTTACACTCCTATACCAGTCCCTTCTATTGCTTTAGAGCTATTTGTATTCTTCTGGTAATGGTGTTATCTCCGAAACTATCACCAAATATTTTAACTAATCCTGAGATATCTTGAAGTTTAAGAATAAACACAGTAATCATTACAGTATGAAGTTATCGAAGTTATCGACAACAACAATGAGGATAACAAGTAACTAAGATACTTATATTTAAGATAATTCTTTCTCATAAATTAATGTGAAGCAAAGTGGAAAGTTGATAAAACAAAAACTTCAAAAATTGTTTCAATTCCGCTTCTTAAAAACAATGAAACTCGAAAGGGAAACGGAATAACAGCTGAGCTACGCTGATTAACTACAGAGATTATTCTTTATGGAAGCGCATAAACAAATTAATCTGTCGAATATCGGCGAGGAGTAATACCAGCTTACTGAAATAAAATGGGAGTGCTACAGCTTGTTTACTCGCTAAAATGTTTTTTGAAACTTCACATATTTACCAACTATTATTCTTAACCAGTGGTAGATCTTAAAAATATCTAAATAAACACATCAATCATAAATATTTTAAGAACTTAATATACCGTTGGGTTTTGACTGCAATAAATCACTTAAGGAAGTAGAAGCCCACCAAATACTATAATAGCTATTTATGTAACCAGTTATGAAATGCATCATTTTGTGTAACGAGTGAAAATTTTGCGGGACGAGCGAGCTCCGCGGACCTAATTTTGACAAAAAGAAAATTTAATTCATTTTATGTAAGTCCTTTTGACAAAAAGAAAATTTAATTCATTTTATGTGTTTTTTAACACTTTTTAATTAATTTTTCTGATTTGAAAACAGCACTTTTTAATTCCTACAAGTTATGCAACCAATATTACACAAGACAATACTTAACCTAACAAACTGTTCAAATTGTGTCATAAATATTATTTATATATATTTATGCATAAAATAAAAAGTAAATTGCTCTAGTTGTTCTTATTGTTAGTAGTTCTCTTCAGTTCTAGTTGTTATTTTTCTATAATATGACATTAAACTTTCTTCTTTTCTCTCTTGTTTTTTGGCTTTTTCGCTTGCCATTTACAACGAAAAGTTGACGTTTCTTGAGGAGAGTTACTTTACGCTCGCCGAGCGTAAAAAATTGCAAAACGCTGGGTGCCCATAACAAGCGATACTAGAGGAAAGTCACCAAATATGGAATACCATTTTGTTTTTGAGATATAAAAAAAACTTCATATAAATTAAATCAGTTTAATTCTACAGCCTTTAATCAAATATATTAGTTATCAAATTAAAATCTAACACAAAAAACAAAATCACAAATGAGTAACCAAATATGGAATAGGTATCCATATATGGAATATAAGCATAAATCAACATAACACTAACAAAAATGGACATTAATATCTTTTAGACCAATTAAATAAATATAATATATTGTGATAAGTGAAAGAAGTTACATAATTACTTGCAAAAGTCACAGATCTAAGTATCAAACTCTGGACCATCACAATCATAATGTGCCCAGAGCCCACACATCAAGCATTTAATTTAATATTCCATAATTAGACACCGAAGACTGTCCATATTTAGATTTTTATACTAGTTCAAACTCTTCTGAATATTTTTTAAAGTCACAATATTCTAATGACAAAAGATCACAAAATGGTGAAATAAACATAATACCGATATACTAAATAGTATAACACTTACGTAAACAAACATAACAGCTGATAATACTCGTTTATTACTTACCTTTAAAATTTTCTGCACGACAACAAAACAAAACAAGCCTGCCACACGTGAAGCATTCGCGCAACTGACTCGATGGTGTGGGTGCGATAGTTAGTAGACCGAATGAAACAGAAGATGGTCGAGTGTTGCGTTTCATACTTATAGTCTTAGAGAATGAAGGCATTCTATATTAGGATACTATTCCATATTTGGGGACTTTCCTCTACTTTGCGAGCTAAAAGTGGAATTATTGTTCTCAAACAATTAACGTAGTACACATTTAATGGAAAATATACTATTCTAATAAAATAAAGTTCTGTATCTATAGAGTAGGGAGGGTGAGTGTGTAGGTTCACAGCACTTAGGCCACATGTGACCCATTGTACATCCTCCCGAGGAGTTGTCCTCCTAGGTCATTGTCCATCCTGTCCTTCTCAGGCAGGTGGACAGGTCACTGGGAGACATCTCCTTTATATCGGCAGGTGTAGGCCAAGACTCATCGAACACACTCTCTTATTGACGATAACTCCGGACACTCGCATAAGACATGCCTTACAGTTTCATCTTCCTGTTCACACATCCTGCATAGAGGTGTGTCCACTAGCCCCATAGTATGGAGGTGTTTCCTTAGTTGACAGTGACCAGTCAGAAATCCTACTGTTAAACGTAGGTTTTTCCTGGTCATCGCCAAATATTTCTTCGGCACCAGCTTCCCAGGGTCGCCCAGGGTGATCTTGGCAAGACTGCATCCTTTGATTACATCCCATCTCTTAAAGGATTGAGCATGGGTGTAACTTTTGGCTAGTTCCGCAATTGTCGAAGTCGTTAGGCCGTAGGTGTCACTGGGTCCTAGAATTCTTAGTCCAGCGGCTTCCCTGGCTAAAGAATCAGCAATGCGATTTCCTTTACTCCTGTCGTGCCCTTTAACCCACCTCAGGATAATATTGTTATCTGCCGAGGCGTCAGCTAAATCTTGGTGGCACTCTAGTACTAGTCTCGATATAACACGTTGTCTGTTTAAGGCTAATAGGGCTTGTCTACTATCTGTGCAGATTATTATGTTTTTTGCCAGAAATTCCTCTTCTGGTTAGTTCTTTTGTGACAATTGAGATACCAGCTAGTTCTGTTTGAACCACGCTGGTATTGTTTCCCATTTCCCACTAAATCTTTAGGCTTAGTGCTCTCGAGTAAACTCCACATCCTGAGCCTTCTTTCATTTTTGAACCATCTGTATATATGCGTATTGCATTTGCAGCATCTGGCTCTGTGTTCTGTTTTATTTGAATTTTGTAGGGTCTGTTAAACAAAAACCTGAGTTCAATTGCATCGTTAGCTCCCTGCAGCAGAGGTAGCGCAGAGAGCGCTTCCTGCCATAGGCTTAACTTCAGCCGTGCGCAATCGTACCATGGCCATTAACGCAACCTCCTTGACGTGCAGGTCCAGAGGGGTCAGACCAGTAATTAGTTCCATTGCTGCGGTTAGTGTTGTTCTCATGGCTCCTGTGATGTTTAAGCAAGCCATTCGCTGTATTTTGTATAATTTTTGGATGGCCGTTGCTTGTAGAACCTACGGTCCCCATGCAATTGCTCCATACGTTAACATGGGTCTTATTATTGCAGTGTAGATCCAGGTGACCACACGGGGTGACAGACCCCATGTGCGTCTCACTGTCCTCCGACACTGCTCATAAGCCACATATGCTCTTTTTGCTCTGCTGTATAGATGAGAGTTTCATGTTAAAATAAAGTTATACCTACATTCAACTTTGACAGACAGAATATATCAGCCTGGTATTACAGAAATTAGAGACGGTAGCTTTATTAGATCAGGATGGAGATGAAGTCGTGTTGACCAAATAAACACGAGAATTCTGGTAGGTCATGGTGAATTCGGTAAACCTTATAATCTAGAGAGTTAAATATAATTACCATCCATAGTATGAAACGGGGATTGGCAACCATGTGACTATATAGGCACAATAATAATGCCTGACGGTATTATGCTAAACTGGGATTTACATTTTTTCGTATCGAATTTAAAAGCAGTTATCATTAAGCCTACTATCAACCCTTTTCCCGGAAACCCACCCTTTTTCATTTTGCAATCCAGATGCGAAAAAACGTTATAGTAAAAGATTGGAGAGTATCGGGTGAACCATCACTCTCCGATC
>CAJUYG010000350.1:191340-207808 GCA_910591675.1 Galerucella calmariensis | reverse complement strand
AATAGCAGATGAACTAGCAAAGAGGGGGACTGAAATACCTTTCTGAGACTCTCCTCAGAATCTGAGTAGAAGTAAGGGGGCACAATAGATCTTTTAGGTCTCAGTTAATGTCACCCCAAAAATCACACATACATACATACAACGTTATAAATTCTAGTTTACCGTTAACGCCGGAAGCCGTGAAAATACTCTACACGATTTGGGCATGGAAGAATCGTCAAAATAAGACATAATTGCTAAAAAAATTTCCCAACAGATTTATTATCCCAAAGATATAGTGGTGCAGGTAATGTTAGGTCACATAAAATGAGATATATTGCCACCGTTAGAGTATTCTCCGAATAGAATTACTGGCTCCCTCAATTTCACCTTTTTTTATGGAGCTAAATACACTGGGAAAAATGCATGCATTCTAAAATAAAATATTTCTTTTTAAAAGAAAATCTATTCGCCGCTACTGACTAATACTTCCACACAATAGTTCCATTGAAACACCTTTTAATATTTTATTATTAAGCAGCGCGGCAAAAACTACGAGATCCGAAAGAGATTTTAAATTATCGCGATTAGTTTTATTTTACGTTCTTCGTTCTCGAAAATGTCGAGTATAAGCTACTTTCAATTTTCCTTTCTATTGTCTGCTATTGTGCTTTAAATTTTATTTCTCTCTTTAAATACAACTGTAAGAACGGAAAATCCGAGCAGTCCATGTAATTAATGCGATTACCGGTCTTTTTATGTTTCTGAGATTCGGCTGAGAAAATTTATACTGCCACAGCAAATATAATGCAATTTCAATCGATATACAGCACTAATCAGTTTATTTGAAGATTAAGCAGTTGGAAGCACATATTTTTTCAAATGTGACCTAAGCTGTAGGGTGAAGCGGTGCATTTATAGCTTGTTTGGTAAACACAGAAATAGGGTTGTCGTGAGCAATTGTTAAATAATTGCAGTGGTTGAAGCTGTCGACTTAATCTTTAATTTAATTTAATTTAATTTAAACTTATTCATCAACATTTAATAGTTTTTTTATATTATGAAACCTTCCGCGATGATACGCAACTGTGCGTTGTACTATTTTTGATGCGACCAAAAAACATTCTGAAGAAGCAGGTGTATTTTTCATACGTAATCGAGATTAAACGACAAATCTCTTGAGTTTTAATTTTTAACAAAGTTTAAGCGTAGTAAATTTTAAAGTATTATTTTGTTCCAGTGGAAGTTCTGTTTTTGGTATGGGGAATCAGACTGTGCATTGTTGTACGAAAAGCTCCATCTGAATTCAACGAGAGCAGATTTATCTCCATGGCAATTTACAACGAGTTCTTGTTATCAGTTTTTCTGAATATATCAATGTAAGTATTTATTTAACATTTATGGTATTTACGAGGGCAGTTTGACGGTAGAATTACTTTTCAGAGGTTAGCAACACTTTCAGTGATTATATTGTCAGTTTCCGCCATGTTTCTGGTGTCATCCATGTGTCATCTGTCAAAATTGTACATAAATCTGACAGAAAGATTAGTTTTAATACTCATTTAAAGAAAACTGTATTCGTTGTAGGGTAAACATGGAGAAAAAAGAACTTTGAGTGTTAATTAAACATTATTTTTTACCTGGAAAATCAATTTAAAAAACCGAGAAAAAGTTACGTCAATATTATCCTGAATGTGCCCCGTCCCATGAAATGATTTGTGGCTCTCGTCTCTTAAAAGTGGCCATATGAATACGGTTAATGCTGAACGATCAGGACCGTCATTTACTTTAACTACTGCAGAAATGGTTAATAAATTCCGTGCCGTCGAATAAAAAAAATATGTGAGATAAGCTAATGAAATAAATATTTTTTTTCTACAATCTTATTGAAAAGTAGGCTTTTTCGCTTGCCATTGACAACGAAAAGTTGACGTTTCTTGAGAAGAGTTATTTACTTTACGCTCCCCGAGCGTAAAAAATTGCAAAACGCTCGTTGCCCATAACAACCGATACTACAGACATAATTGTATTGACAGTGACAGTGACATCATAGAACAACCTGGCTAAGGAGTGTTTTTGTCTTCTGAAAATCTTTTACAAACTAATAAATCGCTGTTTTGTTGAGTTTTTATTGTTTTAAATAATTAATTAGTGTGATTGCGATGTTACCGTATTAATTTGTTATGTGTTTTTGTGCTTAATTGTTGTGCCACGTTCTGAATATTTTGCATATACTGGCCGGATGGCCCCGCTGGCTGAGGCCTTTCTAATTGTAGAATAAGAAGAAGTACATTGACAGTATTGACAATAATATTTAAAATTTTATAAAGTATTTGACAGGTAGGTACTTGAAATAAGAAGTATGAATTTGTCCACGACCACCTAATAATAAGTCAATATTTTACCTCCTAACTAAAGGTATATGGTACCCATATATCAACTGTCGTAAATTATGGTTCATAATACACTGTAGTGTATTATGGTTCATAATTCCCGACTAGAGATGGGGGTACAATATTAAATAAACTATTAAATCTGTGTATTTTGTTCAGGAAATTTGTTTCTGACATATATCGTATCTATAAAATATTGTAATTTTTAGTATTGATACTTTTCATAACGATATTTTCTAATATTAAGTATTTCAAAACAATATATTTATAACGGTACGTTGTATTGATACTTTCTACAGTATCGCCCATCTCTATATATGTCAAATTATTTGAAGTAGCTGCAAAAACATTTTGAGGTTAGTAATATGCCAAATCGCTACTGACTTATTATTAATTACTATTAATAAATAAATTAAGTGTCGTGGACAAAGTATAGTATTCTACTCGCAATTTATGGCCATAATTCACTTGGGTGACTTGCGCCCCTTGCCTGCGGCTCGTGACGCAAACGTCACCCATCGTGAATTATGGCTATCATAAATTGCTCGTTTAATAATATACTATAATCAATTTTATTAGTAATAATATATATTCAAGTGATTGTAGAAAAAATGTTATATGTATTGCGATCTAAAAGTCAAACCTGACGTCAAACCGCCATCGTATTTTGGTGAAATGTCCAATTTAAAAGTATTGCTGTTACATAAAAAAAAGTTTAATTAATGATGATTTATAGGCACAAAATATTTCATTTGAAACACAGGATATGTTACACTTTTTCTTCCCATGAATTAATCCATAAACGTTGTCATTAAATATGGCTATAACTTTCAAATAACAAGGAAATACAATTTAACGTAACTATCTGAAAGCTGTCAGTGCCATCTAATAAATAATTGCGAGTATAAATATCAGTTATTAAGTTTATTACCAGTAATTAACGTAGAGCTTTGCGGACATTTCTATTTTACAATTTAAGTCCATTGTAAATTAAAAATCCTTTGATACCGTAGTTACCAATAGGTAATATCACTCAAAACATTTAAATTTCAATTACGTTCTCGTTTTCGGGACACTGCAATTAAATTTTACAGCCCATACTATCTAGTGCCAGCATGCGCCCCATTTACCGTGGTATTATATTAGCCAGCTTCTTTTTACGAATCGTTATAATCATAAGTTTTGTAAGTGACCATTAAAATTGATTTTACGATAGGCATAAAAGGGTTTGTAAAATATACATTGTAACTTGTCAATCGATGTCAACCGATCTACAGCCATATTGGCTTAAACTTCACTCAATTTTCCAAAGCGTTAATTAACATGAAATAAAATGAATGTATCGCTTCTTGCTTGTTTAGAAATCGAATTAGTAGTAGTGGGACAAAGAAACATTATCAATTGCCTTTGTTTGTAAGCCTCGTGTGTTCGCCCTAGACTTGCTTTGTCTGTATAAACAATAGTGTTACTGCCAGTAAGTAATCTCTAGTTCCACCATTGCTTTTTTAAACTACTTCTCCCGATTGATTGATTAGTTCGGTTCCACTTAGGCTTCGAGACAAAGGCTTCGAGACCTCAGTCCCTCAGCCTTTAGGCTTTTTGTGCTGTTTAAGTGAAGAGAGATGGGATGGAACCACCCTGGGCAATCCTGGGAAGCTGGCGCCGAAGAAATATTTGGCGATGACCAGTAGGATTTCTGACTGGCCACTGTCAACTGAGGAAACACCTTCATACTATGGAGCTAGTGGACACACCTCTATACAGGATGTGTGAACAGGAAGATGAAACAGTCATCAGATATGTCTTATGCGAGTGTCTGGAGTTATCGTCAATAAAAGAGTGTGTGTTCGGTGAGTCTTGGCCTACACCTGCCGATATAAAGGAGATGTCTCCTAGTGACCTATCCACCTTCCTGGGAAGTACAAGATGGACGATGACCTAGGAGGACAACTCCTCGGGAAAATGTACAATGGGTCACATGTGGCCCAAGTGCTGTGAGCCTACACTCACCCTTAAAATGTATGATTTGTCCATTTTCTTTGGAAAAATTTGTTCCAAAAAGTAATGTTTAATAAGAAAAATATTTAACCAGTTCATTAGAACGTACAGATTAGCTAGAAAATTCAAAAAGGTAAGGAAAAATTTCCTATTTCTATGTATTTGTTTATCTACTCGAAACTCAAACCACGAAGTTTTCTCTGAGAGCTTGGGTTATTATTCTCGATGACACTAGAGATCCAGAGAGACTAACTGATGATTGATTTCGTGTTTACTTTTCGATTGCTGAAAAACCACATCAATTCTCACAAAACACCGAAAGCAAAAGTCTGGAAAAAGCAAATCAACTCTACATCAGTAAATCATTTTAGGAAAAACATATGATAAATGATAGAAATCTAATTAACGATACTAATATTCACTTATATATATATATACCAGAGGGCTTCACAAAGTTGCGATTTAAAACATTATTTTTTTACACATTCCACCACAATTCCAGAATGATTGAGTCGTAAGGCATTTGCAATAAAATCTTATTCTCTTCCCTTTAGCCTTTCTCGCAGAAAAATTTTATGGTAACATTCTGTATGTTTAAAACATAAATTTTTCAGTAAAGAAGAATAGTAAAAGATTTTACGAGATGCAGCTGATACAAGAAGTTTTGCTTTGTTAAATGAACGAACTGAACACTTGGAAGACGTACCTAATCGTTCAGAAGCAATAACTACTTCTGCAACTTCACAATTTTCCTAAAACATTAACCCAAATAAGACGGAACTTCGTTCTAAGTGAAATGTAGAGTCTGAGTATAATATTATAATGTTTATAAACTCTTAAACTGTCTTTCTGAAAGTTCGCGAGTTTTAACCTTTCCTCTTATCATTCTGTTTTCAACGACTGTCTGCTTATCAGATAATTACATTACAGACAGATTTCATTTAAACTTCCATCACTTTTATAGCGAAGCAGTCAAAAGTACAGTGACCTTTTGTAAAACTGGACCGACATGAAAAATATGTTCAGTTCTTCGCAGATAGTCAAACTCGAGGAAGATGCCAACCAATACAATATTGATTTTGAAATAGTATTTATACAGTGCTATTCAAAAGTCCCCTCCCCCCTCGTATCTTTTGAACGGCTACACTTACATTAATAAAATTTGGAGGGTGATCTCTACGAATGGTAACAGGTGACGTAATAGTAATAGATGACGTCACAGTGCCACTATGGCCAATAATTTTAAATAGATGGCGAGTGATATCTCGTTTGAAAGGCATTGACATTGGCTACATAGCCATATTAATTTTGTTTGGGCTTAAACTAATTTTGACGGATAAATTAAATAAATACCAAAATTATTGAAATTATTTTTTTAAATTTAATTAATCAAATATCAATAATGGATTCTTATAGCAAGTGTTCGAAATGTGCTCCGTCTACTTCCTGACAGTAATACATCCTATTAGTAAACTCTTGTCGTACTCGTTAGAATGTGTCAGCTGAAAATGCATTGCATTCTTCAATAATTCTTTCTTTCAAAACGCCAATGCTATCTGGTGTTGTAGTATAAACCTTGGATTTCAAGTACCCCCATAGAAAAATATCTAATGGTGTCAGATCTGGTGACCGAGGTGGCCATTCTATAGGACCTCGCCGACCGATCCATCTACCTCGATATTCTTCATCCAGGTAACGTCTTACTGCACCATAATAATGTGCAGGAGCACCATCTTGTTGAAATGTTATTTCCAGATGGCCGAATTCATCTGGATTATCTTCCAGAATTTCAAGAATTAACGGCTCAATTGCATTTTGTAACATATCCAGATACACTTCACCGCTTAAATTTGAATTTAGGAAAACAGGACCAACTATGTGGTTTCCCAAAATACCTGCCCAAACATTGACTTTTTCTGGAAATTGGGTATGTTGTTCACGAAAGGTGTGAGGATTTGTGTCACTCCAATACTTTACATTTTGTGTATTCACATTTCCATTGAGGCAAAAAGTACTTTCGTCACTAAAACAAATTGTTTTTGTGTAATGTGGGTTTTGACTAATTTTATTTGTCATACATTCACAAAATTCGAGTCTTCTGTCGGGGTCGTCATCCGAAAGATGGTGCACCATTTTTAACTTGTATGGATGAAATTTATTTTTAGCCAACACTCTCTGTACTGTACTTCACAGATAGACGCAACTTTAGTTGAAGAGGAAGTAGGGTTTACTACCACTTCAGCAACTATATCAATTTTTTATCATCACTAAATGTTGGTCGACCAGATCGTTTGGCATCTTGAACACTACCTGCTGCTTCAAACTTTTGAAGAAGCTCCCTCAAATAAGTTCGCGATCTGGGTATCTCTCATTAAATAAACGTTCCGCTTCAAGGAGATTCTTCCTAGATTCACCAATTATTAGGATAGCTGCTACTTTGTCGGCTTGAGTACGTACCATTTTGCCTATGTAAACTCTTAAGCGTCTCGTTAAACAATAATAAAATTAAATATTTAATCTATTTAGAAAAACTTTGCAAAGCAACAAATACTATTAAATTAAAAACGTCAATTTTTTGACAACTAACCAGAGGCGGACTGAAAAATCTTCAATATTTAAATGTGAAATAATAATTTTGGAATTTATTCAATTTATCCTTCAAAATTAGTTTAAACCCAAACAAAATTAATATGGCTATGTAGCCAATGTTAATGCCTTTCAAACGAGATATCACTTGCCATAAGGTCCTATTTAAAATTATTGGCCAGAATAGCATTGTGACGTCATCTATTACTATTACGTCATCTGTTACCATTCGTAGAGAAGTTTACAACACTTTATTTTCACCCTCCAAATTTAATTAATGTAAGTGTAGCCGTTCAAGAGATACGAGGGGGGGGAGGGGACTTACTTATGTTTAAATGATAATATTGACATTTTGGGTAAGCAAATAGCTACATTTTCCGGAATGAAGAAACTGAAAGAAATGAAAAGAAGGCAAACAACTACTTTGTAATCATTTTCTTTGTCTAGTATGAAATTAAAAAAACCGTGGCATTTTTATATATTCACTATTTCAAAGTAAAAAAACTGCCTAGCAAAATTAACATTTTGTAGCAATGTAAAAAGGTTAAAATGAATTTTTTCGTGGTGCCTCACTAGTTTATCTCGGTTTTAATATTAACCAGTGGAAAATTCTTCATAACTAGAGGAAAGCACAAAAAAGATTTAATCTCTGGACTTTCCAGTGGAAATATTAAAACTATAATTTGAAGATGACTGTAAATATCATCAAAAGATCTGGACCATTTATGTAACTTGTTTACTCTACGAAAGTCCCAGATACCCAGAGACATTTCAAACATATTAATACTGTATTAGTTGGTTATTTGTTATGATGTCAGGATTTTAGCAATTTCCAGTATAAAACCATCAGTCTATATCAACCATTTCATTTTTTTTTCTCTCGAAACGCTTACTTTATGTAATACCAACATTCGATTCTACTGCTTGTCAGTTTATTGCGGTTGATATAATTGCCCCTTCGTTTCTTTTCTTTACGATATGGTCCAGAATATCCCCCAAGGAGTTGATAAATAAAACTCCAAAAACTTGGGTCTGGACATTGCATTAAAACATTTTAATTGACGGATTCCGCTGGTTCTCATATTGTTTATGATAAATAGACTTTTTTTTATAAAAAAGGTAGAACGTGTCGCGGGACACATGGTTAAGCAAAAATTATGTAATACCTCTGACGTTATAGATAAACAATTTGCATATTCCTCGGTGGTCGAGTAGTAAGCAAACCAGACTCTCACGCGCTAGACCCGGGCTCGATTCCCCGTGAAGAAGTTTTTTTATTGTTAATTTTATTTTTAAATAATCATTCTGCTTGATATTAATAACGACAACAGGTAGACGTTTGAAATATTTAGCAGAATATTCATTATTATAGATAATGGTACGGTACCCTTCATGAGGGAGTACGACTGGCAACATCTACTTAATTATAACAGCATCGTATATTTAAAAAGTGAAACCGTAGCATTATACAAATTGGACATTCAATTACTGTACGTTTACCACAAAAAAATTAGTGGAAACATAAAATTGAATTGTTAAATTTTCAATTTGAAATTATATTACAGTTTATTTTCTAGATTTTTCCTTAAGTGGGTCGTAGAAAAAATATGCTGTTCGACTCGTGTGGATTGTCCATATCGCACTTGAACGATTGAGCAGTCCGCCTACGGCGTCGTGCTCGAACTTCGTCCTCGTGCGATATGGCCATCATATCCACACTAGTTGCACAAACTACTATTTCTATCAAAATATACCCTTTTACATTTAAAAACAACCTGCCAAATGTCAAATCCATTTATCCATCCATTTTAAAGTTATCGATTTAAAAAATTCAAGTTTTCAAAATTCCAACACCCTGTATTTCGAAAAGTAAATGTGCTAGACCCCTTAATCCTCATATCATTTTGTCCAATTTTACGAGAGGAATCTATATGCAAACGTTGTAATTACCCTTAACGTTCGAGATGCTTATACCATTTTTTGCGCGATCGTATTGAAATAAATTCCGAACAAAATAATTTAAATTTCTTCGAAATGAACGAAATGTCAAAAGTGACATCTATACTTCTCGATCAGTTTAAAATATATTTTGCATTTTGGTGAAATTGTTTTTATGCTATTTATTACTTTTCGACGTCTGAACGGTAAGTAAATCACTTACCGACGTGTTAAACTTAGAAACCAGTAAACAGAACCTAGCGCCCTGACAACCGATGCTGTAAATAAACAAAAAAGATCAATCGCGCAAAAAAAATTATGAAAATAATAGTAAAAATGTATCCGAACAAATTCAAGTAGATCACCAGCACTGCGAATACCAGCTTTGCATAGAATTTTAATATAGCATCGGTGGTTCAGTGGTAGAACGCTCGCCTTCCACGCGGGCGGCCCGGGTTCGATTCCCGGCCGAAGCATATGAATCGCTGCTTCGTAAACGAGAGAAAGACTCGGGAGAGAGCACACGCACGCAAGCAAGGCACATAACGAAGCAACGTAACATAACGTAACGTACCGTAACGGTCAGATCTTTTGCGTCGCGACCCCTGGTCGCTCAAACATTCCTGACGTAAAGAACTAAAGTTCCAATACTAATTTTTGGAAGAGTGGAGTTTACTGTTTTATTATGGATTATATTATGGCGAATGGACATATTATCCGCAGCCAAGGTAAACCAAATCACACATTATGGATTATAATCATGTTCTGTAACTTCTTTGGAAAACTGAAAACTTGACTTTAAGGTTAATAAAAATTTGAACATACGAGCAGTCACCGGGCAACTGAGAGGCCCTTTATACATTATACATAACTCAGATTCTATCGATTAGTGTGAGGAATTTCATTGAAAACTTTTACAACCATTAATTTCATTAAAAATTGCAGCTTTGCGTGGCTCTTACAGTTATTTTATAATATATGCAATAAACTAATGGCTGAACTACAGGCACGTTGCATGCCTTTATAATGTAATCCAAACCTCTTATGAGTACAGAAAGATGTATAATTTTTATCTTCCAGCATATCAATTCAGCACGACATTCCATTTTCGGCCTTGGACATGGATATAATTTAAAGCCAGGTTTTGTTAAAACGTGTGAAATTATGTAAATCTAACGGTTTCAACGGTATAATTAATCTCATGAAAATCTTTTTAATTTATACAGCAATTAATTTTAAATGAATCTGTCGTAAGAATCATACATATATAGGCAAAGGCAACCAATAATACACTTAGGTTTTCAATTTCAATAGTTTTGTGACTACAATTTTGTGAGCATCTACGACCTAGCATTTCCTACATTCAAAATTCAATTTAGACTGTCCAGAACAATTTTTAAGGTAATAATAAAAGGTTCCTACGGCCTAACTACAACAACAATTGCGAAATGGGCTCATTTACATATTGTTTATTTATTTTATTATTGGTAAGAGTACATCATTTTGAGGCTCTGTGCAAAAAATTAGACGTCAGCGAGACTCCTAAGTCGCCTAAAAAAAATTATAAACATTAAACAGCGCTCTTCTCCGAATTTCAGGCGTGACGTCATCCCATATGAAATCTCTCGTTGAGAGAGCGGATACCGCGCCGATCGGTTCTCGGTTAGATGACTACTTAGCTAGTAACAGTATTTTGCTAGCTTATATGCTTATTATTTATTATACCATTATACGTTTTAGCAAACTCTAAACAGTGTTATGTTTGTGAAATGAGAACGTTTAGAAATAATTTAAACTACTCGACACAATGGACCAGAACCTGAGTAAAAAAAGCTATAAATATAGTGCGGTTCCAGAATGTAAAAGTACTACGATTAAAACATCTAACAAAAAATTTATTTCTATTAATAAGGATGCAAAGAAAACGGAAGCAATGGCAGAAAAGCATGAAAAGACTCAAAGCAATCACTGATAAGTCAACATACTTTGTTTGTATATTTTTAGGATTTTATTTTTCTTCAATCAGAATCGTTATAAATTACCTTATAAAATACGTTGTGAATCGATATTGAGAGGGTTATTGAAAACCACACGCTTGTATTAATCTAATTTTTTTTAAATACCTAGATGATATTGTTCTTATAGCTTGTGGTGTTATTAATGTTCGAAATTATTTAATAAAATAATGGATCAGTTCTTTACAAATTAAATTTTATTAAATAGGTACTGTTTTTTCCAAAAAACAGGTAATCTTTTTCAGTAAATCTTCAACAAAACTGGCGTATATTATGTTTTAAAAGAAATTATTTCATTTGATTCAAAGTCCGGATCAGCTCTAACAAATATCGCTTTTTTGACAGTGAGGTGCATGTGCATTTGAATCTGATGTAAACATTTGGAACTAATATTACCTGCTTCATGAAAATAAGTTTTTCTTGTTCTTTTCAACATTGGTGATTTAATTTCCACTACACATTTATCAAAGAAAATAGATAGAGAATAGATAAATATTTGGAGAAGCTCCTTTAATTGGGCAGTCTGCAGTTAATAAAATTGCAATTTGTTACGAGTAACCTATAGCGTTATCTCCGTAACTTTGTCCACCAGACCAGGAATAAAATAAAACATCTGGAATCACCATGTATATCATTTGAGAGAGCATGTATTTATGAAAATATTGACATTTTTAATCATGCTTGACGGAAAACAGCCAAAAACGATGTGTCACATAGTATAAAATTGTAATTTAATAAACTCGTGTTTTTGATTAAAAAGCTCCATAATCATTAGCAAGTCCACTTCTGGAAGATTTAATGAGTCTGCTTTTTTAAAATCAGGTCCACACATTTTATTTTATTCACACAAAATTTTGCGAGTAATGAGTAATTCAAAATAAATAAATTCTACGCGAGGCACGTTACAGTCAGAAGCGTAATGTTTGTGCACATTAACTTTCATAAGCGGTGACGTCACAGTCATAGTCTTCGCCCCGCTACGGTATGCTTGTTTAATTGGTTATATTAGGAGAACGACATATTCTATTGACATGAAATTTTCAGAATCATATTTTTATCCTTCGTACTTTGTTTTAAGACAGTTAAAAATGATTTAAAAATTTTAGTAAACGAGCCCATCAGCCAAACGTTGCCCCCATGTCCAATATCTTAAGAGACAGGATGGAATGAAAGGATGCAGTCTTGCCAGGATCACCCTGGGCGACCCTGGGAAGCTAGCACCTAAGAAATATTTGGCGATGACCAGAAAAACCTACGTTTAACAGTAGGATTTCTGACTGGCCACTGTCAACTGAGGAAGCACCTCCATACTATGGGGCTAGTGGACACTCCTCTATGCAGGATGTGTGAACAGGAAGATGAAACTGCCAGGCATGTCTTATGCGAGTGTCCGGAGTTATCGTCAATAAGAAAGTGTGTGTTAGGTGGGTCTTGGCCTACACCTGCCGATATAAAGGAGATGTCTCCTAGTGACCTCTCCACCTTCCCGGGAAGGACAGGATGGACGATGACCTAGGAGGACAATTCCTCGGGAGGAGAACAATGGTTCACATGTGGCCTGAGTGCTGTAAGCCTACACTAACCCTTCCTACTCTACAAATACAGATAATAAAAGGTTGTCGATATTCTGGAATGCTTTCTAGCTTCCTGCTAACCCAAGATGTCATTTTTTTCTAAAAGTTATTGAAAATATCTTCTCTACTTTGCTCAGAGAGCTCGGAGCTTTGTATTTAGTTGATCACGCATTTCTGGTAATTACATCTTGCACCTAATCATCCTGGCTTTTCATTATGGATATAATTGTACTTTCCATCCACCTTTTATACTTTTCACTCAGTAGATGTCTTTTCCTAGGCTCTTTTTTTTTCTCTGGCTACTCCCTTTCTTTTCCTTGTCCTGATTATATTTTCCTCTTGGAAATTTATTAATATTTTCTTCAACGGAAGAAGAAATACTCTCTAATTCATTTTCATTATCAAAATTTGGGTCACTTAATAACTCTTCAGAAATCAGGTAAAAATGTATTTTTTAAAACAGCGTTATATAGGTGAACAATCTTAATCGGAACTCGCTAATAGGAGGTGTTTAGATTCGCATTTTGGCAAATAGATCTGACGATATACCTAATCTGTTTATTATGGGTTTCTTCCACTTCATTCCTTGAACTGGTAATCCAAATTACTTCCAATGAAGTTGAATAAGCTTTTAACAGATGTGACCTGAATTTCTATCGTTCGGTGGTGTAAAATGGATTATCATTATAGTAGACACTGTGTTAAGAATCATTGTTAAATGCATATATTTGAATGTGAAACGGCATAAACCGCGGAATATTCATTTGCAATCATCAACAGATGTAATCTGCGTTAATTGCGTTAGTCTCCAATAATCACGATCAAGGAATCCCATTTCAAAGGAATTTAACGAGCAGTAGTCACTGCGAAAACAGTACACTCCAAACATTTTCCAAATCGACGCTAATCAGAATTCTTCCTAAAATGTAGTTAATCATCTGTACAAGTGTACGTGACTGCGAGAGACAAAATATCCTGGAGGATTTATATCCCTCTATGCGGTAATATTTGTTTTAATTAATTGATAATAGGATCTTGAATGTTAACTAACCCCTTAACGTTCGTTTTCGTAACTGAGGTAAAGTCAAAAACATTACTTAAGTTTCGAAACTTTAGATCTACCGTAGTTTTTTTAGGATACTTACGATTTAGACCAATATTATATTTCTTGTAATAAACCCGAAAATAAAAAAAAACAGAACTAATGTTACGAACTCACTGATTCAGAAGCCGGTCCTGTCGCAAACTATGAATGCGACCTTTCTAGAAAGGTTCTTTCGCAGGAAATATTCAGACTGTTCTCGAAGCGTACAATGGTTTATTCACGAATAATCTCGAATTATAAAGTATACGCAGAGGTGGTATATTCAAGAATGTTCTAGAGCTACAAAGAACTATATATACGCGGTTTTCGAGTGAGTCGGGGAGTTGTTCAGTATACAGTGAACCGGTAAATTGTTTCAGTATACAGTGAGTGAACAGATAGTGTATATAAATAGTGTTGAAGATAAATTAGGACAATTATTATACCGAGTGTAAATAAATTAGTAGACATTAAGTAGTGTGTATATAAATTAAGTTTATTATAGTGTGTAAGTGTTTCTTCAATAAATCAATAGTAATTAGCCATAGTGAGCGTATAATTTTATCCCACGGTAAAAACAGTTCAAATAAATAAGAAAAACATTACATTAATTTTGGTTCTATTTCTGAAGTACATCTACAAATAATACCCCTCCAAACGTATTATGTTTGCTATTTAAAATAGTTTCCTTTAATGTATAAAGAAACAAATATTTGTAGAAGATATTTATCTTGGAGATTAACCAGATTAAAGAGATAACCTCAGGAACAAAGGAGGTTTTGTTTGATCGATTGCTCGCAATTTCGTTCAACGAAATAAGCTATTTGCGAGTACCACAGATTATGACCTCTACAATTTATAGGTTTTGATAGTTTGGTTAATCCTTAGTATCATTTTAGTCCTGTCATCTGAGGTTGATGATCCTTAAGGAAAACTAGGCACGTACCTAAGGGCACGAGGGTACAAAGGGGCGAGAAGGCAGAATTGTAAAATAAAGAAGAAAAAAATATAATACCTACTTTTAGCATTCTGTCGGGACTGCTTACAGGACTTTGTCGACTAAATTACCACCTAAAGAAGATGAGTCTGGTTCAGACCTCGGACTGTGGGTTCTGTAATTTGGAAGACGAAACTGCGGAGCGCATAGTATGCTCATGCCCAGCCTTGGGCAAGGTAAGGTATAATATATTTGGTCTTAGTACCTTAGAGCCGAACGACTTCAAAAAAGTATCACTAAATACAACCATGGACTTCGCCAGAAGCACATGCTTGTGGGGTGAATTGTAATCCCTAGGGGCGAGGTGAGTAAGCAAATACTGCAATTTATAACAAAAGATAATATTAATGGATGGAACTTGAGCCTTACAAACAACTTGGCAGTCTTCTTGGGATTTAGAGATGGAAATATATATCAATTTTTTTTATTTGATATTGTTTTGTATTCATATCAATGAGTTGGAAATAATAAATTTTGAGAGCAAAATAAATATTGATGCTCTACTATTTAAAAAGTACATTTTATGCATGAATCCAAAAAGTTTTTAAATCGAAAATCTGTATAGAGAAAATGCAAAGTTTATATTTCATACAGCATTGTTCGAGCCACCGATAAAGCATAAATCACCATCACATATAAGGCTACTTAAGAGATTTTAAGATTAAACTTTAACAATATACACACCATAGTTTAGCGAACACGTGCTTGTGTGTTTGATCAATAATTACGGATAAACCATTAAACCACTTAACACGTTTACGTTATATTGATTTATCTCTTCATCAAACAAAAAATGAACCAGATAAAAATACAATACGAAAACTGGTTTCCCCCTACTAAATACAGCTGTTAAAATTGGAAATCATATTAAAACAATACCATTACACGCTCGCTCATTTCAGAAGCTGTGTGAAGGAATTGGTAGGGATTGTTTTTTGGTTTCCATGGAAGTACGTTTTGAGTACACAATTGTTACTAAGCTCAAGTCAGTTTAACTTAGCAACTGCTAGAAGCTAAATGAATGCTGTAGAGGAAATTAGTTAGTAAGAGGGAATATATAGACTTTGGTAAGAGTAAGACTACAAGATATCAACACACTTTTCTACAACCTGCGTTGGACAATAGAAGTGTTAATGACTGTTCCATAAACTTGTTGAAGATCGTTTTGGAGCAGTCTAGAGGTTGTGTTTTGTCTTGCAATACAACAATCCTGACAAAATAATCCTCCCTAACCGTTCTTCTTCTAGCTCTGATACCAAGCTGCAATTGATGAGGATAGAAACAAGAAGCCTTTGCAAGCATTCAATTAACTCGCTTTACTCCATTTCCATTAGGCACGTGATGTTTGACGCTACGCGCGGGAAATTTGACATAATCACAAAATGTTTGACGTGACGTTTGACATCTCGTCGTCACGTCAAATGTCACATACGTAGCGGCGCCACAGTTATGGAATTTATTTTCATTTGATTATATTAAAAATATTTTTTATCTAAATTACTTTGTACTTCTTCCGTACAAAGTCAGGATAAGGATAAGGGATAAAGCAATTAAGATGTTGCCCCAAAACAATGGGTTTATCTCACGCTCTTTTTAAGTAAGAGAAAACATTTTACGTTCATTTTTTAATAAAACGGATTTGCCGGAAAGCTTTTGCTGTTGAAAATATCGATATCTCCTGATTTTTGTTTATCATCTGAACACCTTTGATTCAATTTTAAAGTACCGAAATTTAGCAAAGCTTGTTTAAAAGCGACAATCACGCGAACACATTCCGTTTTAAACACTACAGATACATATTGCGAAAAAGCTTTTCGAACCGTGCGATTTACACAAGTACGACAAGGAAAATATGAGAAAAGCAGCTTGAAAGAGAGAGAAAGAATAATTGTGCGTGGTCATCG
>CAJUYG010000350.1:170839-181340 GCA_910591675.1 Galerucella calmariensis | reverse complement strand
CCGTTTTCAAATGTCAACACAGCAATGTCACCTCAGCTGGAAGAAGAGCTTATAGAATTGACAACAAACGAAGAAATAAAAATCAAGTTCAAAAATGGATATCAAGAATCTTGGCTACAAAAACCGATCCCGCAATTGTACCCTGGATTGTGGTCAATTGTTCAACGATTCTTGATAGCATTCCCATCGTCATATTTGTGGAAACGTGGATTTAGTGCTGTGGCAACGCTGCTTACTAAAAAGAGAAATCGTTTGCGTGTTACCGAACGTGGCGACTTGCGGCTGTTTTTGAGTAAATTGGAACCTGATATCAACAAACTTATTGAACAGCATCAGATTCAACCTTCACATTAGTTTTTATATAAGAATTGATTATGTTTGTTTTATTTTCAATAAAAGATACCCTGTCCGAATACTATAAAGTTGCGTTTCAATAATCAGTTATAAGTACTTAGCGGTCTTAGCGGTTTTTAAGTACGTTTAAAAAGGGGGGCGTTAAAAAATAATTTATTCTTAAAGTGGGCAGTAGAGAAAAAAGGTTGGGAACCTCTGGTTTAAATGTTCCAGGATTATTTATGTTTCTCAAGTTGAGAGGTAAAATATTTAAATTTTTGCTGACAGAAATTCCACTGAGCGTTGACCTATTGTTTTCTCACATATAGGAATATTGATTGAGTTTTCTTTTGCTCTCGTGTTGTGACAATGTTGGACTGGTTGCACTTTTATTTTATTTTTATATATATTTGTGAATATCTTTTCGCAGAAAATTTGTCTAACATCAAATATTTTATTTTGTGAAAACAGTTTGTCGCTAGAGAACCCTATATATTTTTTATATATGACTCTCAGTATTCACTTATGTGAGACATTAAGACCCTGCAAATTACTTTCTGTTACAACTCCCCAACTTAGGATACCATACTGCAACTGACATTACACCAACGAGAAGTACAGAATTTTAAGGTTTTTCAATGTTAAAAAATCAACTAGGTATCTGAATTTAGTCAGCAGACCTCTTAATTTATTCTGGACTTATTCTTTATATAGTATATAGTTGTCTATTACGGCTTCTGCCGCTTTCCCACACAATGAGAACACCACAAGGTTATTTTCAATACTTAATTTTACTGCTAATAAATAAAAATAGTATTTTCAAGTATTATTATTCAGTTTGAACACTTTTTAAAGCGACCCTGTAACCATTTATTGCGCTTTTTAAAGATTATCAGTCTACACAATGAAGCTGACGTGGATACATTATTTATGACAGTAGAGGTTAACGATATATTTTGATCTAAACTATACCAGAAAATTTCATACTCATTGCAATTTTATTAGATGAAATCTCCCGGAAGAACGTGATTGTAAAGTGAAATACTGATGTTACATTTTTAAAATCTTTTTACTTTTCAACGTGCACTCTAGGATTATGAAAGAAAAAGAGATTTAATGCAGAGAAAGAAGACTTATCTACAACCTGTATAACACACAAAGGAAGATCGTTAGAGTAAAGGCAGGCGAAAATAGAGAGATATGTCGGACAGTTCAAGGAATCAGGATGTTTAGATAAAGTCGTTTTAGCTGAGTCAGAAACAATTTGAAAAGAATTATTCAGGAAATATATTGAAGGGTCAAATAGCATCACGGTGTATAGTTTCAAAGCTCCTGGAAAAATGGGAAAAAAACATCATATATATTGTTCTTTTTGTGCCCAGTGAAACGCTTTACGTTCCAGATAAACACGATAACTTAAAGGAAGTTAGAAAAACCTTTTAATTAAGCCAACGAAACTTTAACACTCCATTTTGATTTTAAGATAATAATAATTATTTCTTTTGCTTGTAATAACTTTCTCCAAACACTCCAATTATATATAATGAGTTCACTGCTATCCAATTCCTTTTAACAACCCAAACTTCCAATAATGTTTGATTCAGCTCGGAAAAAAAGAATTTTTCACTTGTACAAGGAAATACAAATTTAAAGTAGTCTGCTGGGAGTAACGCTATAGAGCACAAATCACTAATCTCTAGATATCCCACGCAAGATCAAACAAAATACATAGTTCAGATAATATATGTTGATCTACAAAGAAGTTATAATAAAAATAAATGGAGTTTAATGAATATTCTAAACAAGCATAAAGGAAATTCTTGAATTTTCCAATGTAAATATACGAAATGCAGCCCCAATGAATGTATCACATGTCCCTTTCTCAAACACTGAATTTAGGTAGCACTACTATCTATTACGCTTAGAATTAACAATTTGCAAGTTAATGATGATGAATATAAGAAATATAAAGTGAAGGTAATGACACATTACCTTACATTTCCAATTAGGTAGGTTATGTTAGGTAGGATCATAGCAAAGTACCGTAACTTTGTAAAAAAGACATTAGGTACTTACTGTTTAAAACCGGGTTTAATCTTAGTTTAAATTCATGTTTCGTTTAGAATGTGATGTATGCGATTTAAGATACAACTGATACAAGACAAACTACCTATCATCTTAAACCAAAAATGAACATTTTTTCGAAACGAGATCATATAATATTTGTTAATAGAATACATAATTATATTTACCTGAATAATCCGCTAGTCCAGAACAATTTCCAGACAACAGGTTATCACTCACCTAACGATCTAACTCCTATCTTAGAACAATATAAAATGAAGAATGAAGTGAAAACGTTGTGATAGATAGAAACAGGACAATCTACTAAGCAAACACATTTTGAATGAATCAGATAATCAGTCGATACAACAAGAATAAATAAACTGCTCCAAAAAATTAACGCACCACTAACAAATTTGTAATTATTTTATTTACAAAATTTAATTAAAAATCAAACATTATATTTCTATAGACCTTATTAAATTGTTAACAAAAGAATCATTTTCTAAAAATGTAACCCTAAAATTTAGCATAGCAAAACTAACACAAAAGAAAAAAGAACCAAAAACGGAAATTTTAATTCTTTAAAGAAAGATTTTTTAGAGTCTTAATATCGGGTATTTCCACCTCTGCTTCTAATCGTGGCCTGGCACCGGCGATTCATGCTTAAAATAAGATTTCGAATACTGTTTTGATCCAGTTCATTCCATATTTCAACCAGAAGTCGCCCCATATCTTCCAAGTTGTTAGGCTGGTTGGGATGAGCTCGTAATTGCCTTCCGAGTATATCCCAAAGATGCTCTATTGGATTAAGGTCGGGACTTCGGGCAGGCCAAATCATAGTTTCAATGCCAACTTCCAATAAATAATCTCTTACTATTCGGGCTGTGTGAGGTCGAGCATTATCTTGCATTAATAAAAAATGTTCACCGATATCAGGGGCAAACGGCACAACATGTTCCTCAAGAATATCCAATATGTAACGTTTAGCATTAAGATTTCCATTATTTAGCACCACCAAGTCCGTACGACCTGTTAACGAAATTCCACCCCATACCATAACCGAGCCTCCGCCGAATAAGGTGGTATTCGCTATATTGCATTGTGCATATCGTTCTGTTGGCCTTCTAAAAACACGAACACGTCTATCGCAAAAGTATGCAGACAAAATCTGGACTCATCTGTCCAAAGAACTCTTTCCCAGTCAGCTTCCCCCCAGTTGACATGCTCTCTGGCAAAGTTTAACCGGGCTCTACGATGATCTACGGTTAGTGCTGGCCCTTGAGCGGCATTGCGAGGTCTCAAATTATCTTGTCGAAGACGTTGTCGGACGGTTTCCAAGCTTACTCGAATCCCATGTGCGTTTTGAAGCTGAGATTGTAACATTCTTGTTGTTACGAATCGTTGTCTTAAAGCGGAAAGCCTTAAAAAACGATCTTGGCCGGGGGTCGTGATACGATGTCTGCCTTGGCCAGCTCTTCTAATGTGCTCACCAGTCTCCCTGTATCGTTCAACCATACGCGATATTGTTGTATGGGACACATTAAATCTCTCACCTATACGGCGATAACTCCAACCTTCTTCGTGCAATACAATGACTTGTGCACATTCATTAGGCGTCAAATTTCTGGCTTCACGTTGCATGTTAACAATTTAACCAGAAGAATATCACAAGACTTAAAAATTCAAATGTAGCAGCTAAAAATCAAACGACTAATGGCCTATTTATCTTACAAGCAATTATAGGAATTCAGAAAAAAACTCAATAACACAACAAACACAGTGAAGATAATTTTAGTATGTCGTTAAAATAAATAATATTTAATGCTCTTCCAAAATTTTATGAAATATTTTACAGTTTGTTCAAAATGGCAAAAAAATTCAGAAAATATTAAGTGGTGCGTTAATTTCTTGGAGCAGTGTAGTTCAAATTGACTGTTGAAATTGGTTACTTCAGTGATTTTAAGTTCCAAACCAATTCATTTTTTGTTTTAAACAATATAGTGTACATGCTTGATTGAAAAGCAAATATTAAGGTTGAATTAATATTATTATTCGCTTAAAAGGAGTTGAAAAATGCTTCATTTAAAAAAATTTATTTTGAACCGAGCGAATTCACTTGTTTGAGTCAACCAAATATTATATTTGAGTTAATAATATTATTCGCTTAAAGTAAGTTAAAATATATTTCATTTGACAAGTGTATGTTTGAATCAAGCGTGTTCATTTGTTTGATTTGAATGAATCATTTTTTTGAGATAATATTATAATACTTTGATGTAAATTAGGAAATACGTCACTTGATAAGTCCATTTTTGGCTCAAGAAATTTCCAGGATTAGGTCGACAATTCCATTTTGTTTCGGCAATTTTAATATTTTCTCGGACGAATACATTCAGTATTTGATATGAATGAAATTTAATCGAGTTAATCAAATAAAAGTGACTAAATAAATTTAGTTGATATAACATATATTTTTTTCCGTGTAGTGGAGAAAATTGTAAATACACCTTGGTGTTGAAAACATTTATCTTGGTGCTAGGTCAATAATAATAGTCTTCACCACCTTGGTGTATATACTTGGTGTAATATATTATTTAAAATCCTAACTATCGATGGACGTATTTAATGAGAGAGAGATACACTGCAATACGCGCAAACCATAAATCCCGTTCGATAGCAATAAATCTTGCAATCATTCCAAATTACAGGTACGGATCCGATTCCAGATAAAAGCGATTTCGAATCTGTATGAATTCCACGTGCCGCCTGGAAGGATCCTCGGCTCCCAAAAAAATGTTACCGTGCCTTCGTATCTAGATATCATCGAGGATTAAGGAGCTCCCGAAATATTGAGATAGATGTTAAATTAAAAGACAATTTCCAGGCAAACGATTATTTTTAATCTGTTAAACTTTAGATCTGTCAAATAACTTAATATCCTAAAAACGTGAAATATTGTTCTATAAAATCCCTTCCCTTATAAAGTTCACTGGATCGTATTTGATTTATAAATACATTTACACACCATTTAGCTTTAGTATCAACATAGAATATTTTTTCTTTTTTTTTTCGCACAACATGTAGCGAATACTGTTTGGCAATTTAAGTCGGTTATCTCGTAATCGATCACCGGAAAAACCATATCGTTCCACCTACTTCAATGATGGTTACTGACACCACAAACTTGCGGCAACATTGATCCCTTCGTTATATTCGACGATCTTTATTGTGGGACGTCAAGACAAGGGATATACGTAAAAAAATAAGGTAATGCTAGAATTTGACATTTTATTTCCTTCATTGGAAACGCTACAAATATCCTTGATCCTTTAAAACATACTTCAGAGTAACAATTGTGTTCTTTTTACGGAATTGCTCGAGTTAATCAGTTGCTCTGTTCACTTGAATGCTTTTGCATATTGTTTTTAAGCGCTGGCTTTGAACAGAGCCAAAATATCGCTTCCTCCCTTGCTCCTAACTGCACTAGTCCTATTTCCCGTAGGAATTTTGGGATATCTGCAGGCTTCAATTTAGGCAAATGTTCCTCTTCTATCCAGTAATCTCCTAGGTGCAGTGCTCTAGGATTCTGAAGTGCTGTGCTAGTTCATCTGCTATTTCATGTCCTTCTATTCCGGTGTGTCCTGAAATCCATAGTAAGGTGGCTATATTGTTCTCGCCTAGTTCATTGGGTTTGTCTAGGCATACCCACACCATTTTGGAACTGATTACACAAGAGCTCAGGGCTTTAATGGCTGCTTGATTATCTGACATTATTTTTTCTCTTATTTTTTGGGAATGAAAACCACAATAATGTTTTTTATTTTTTTATTTCGACGTTTCGGTAGCGTTCCAGCTACCTTTGTCAAGATTAAATAATGATAAAATAATTTTTGGTCCCTATCTGACACAACGAAAAAAATATGACAACTAGACAATCAATAATATTTTGAAGTTTAAGACTGCAAAACTTTGTTGTCAATTTTTATCAAGGTCCATTCATAGTAGATCACATCTCTGGTAAAATGTGAAATAAATATTTTATTTTATGACATTCCAAAGATATGATAGTCTACTAGAAATGGAATCCAGTGAAGTGCACGTTCCAGGAACGGTTTTTATTGGGATAGCGCTTTTTTTAGCTTATTTTGGAAATGTTGTTAATTAAACGCATTTGTTGTTACTTTTTTGTGTATGATGATTTTTGTTTTCAAAACATGTATAACTCAGTTTGGTGATTTTGTGTATTGAAGTGTGTATCGATTAACAACTATTCCAATGATAAATCATAAGAAAACCTGGATAAAATAGTATATTAAAGTATAAGTGGATATTAAGGTCTTTAAAACACGCGCGATTTTTGGAGCACGACGGCGAAGACGGAGTGCTCGAAATAGAGCAAGTGTTTTAAAGACCAGTTATCCACGAATACTTTACGATATTTTTTTTTATTGGTGCACTTTGAAATTATAAATACCGGTCTACAACTACTACAACAACAAAAAATGGAAATCATAGATGAAAACGTCAACTAAATGTCAAATGGTTGAATTCGTGACGTATATGATGTACACCTTGCGTTGTCATGGAAATGAGAAAAACATAAACTAATTTGTATTTTGATGGAAGCTCAACCTTATTGAGTTCTGTGAATGTCAATAGTATTAATTTAAATACCATTTCCTAAGATTTGAAAAATGGAAATATTAATATTTCAAACAATACCAACGGCACTTTCCATTTTAATTTATAAATTTGACATTGTTAAATATCGTTCGAATAAAAATTTTGACGTTACAAACTACTCCTGTCAGATCAATAATAAAAAAATTGACATTTAGACATGATTTAGACCATAGATTTAGACTTCGTTTCTCGAGTTGTTGATGTTGCCACGGTAACTTTAAAACACGCGCGTGCTAAAAAGTTCTATTTAAACACGCTGAGGCGTGCTTTAAATAGGTAAAATGGTTCACCAATAAAAAAAACTTATGATGCTATCCTGATAACGCAGGTAATTGATTATTGGAAATTTCTCTTTCTAACATTGGTAACCAAATTTGACTACATTCGGCTGAAATACTAGCTACACATTTATCTGCATTTAGTTGTATTAAAGCACTTTCTTTGATTTTTCGTCTTTTATTATTGGGCTCTTTCAATATTATTTTTGTCGAATCCCATTGAATTTTATGCCCCCTTCCCAAGCATGTTTACAAATACCTGACTTAAAGAACTCGCTATCTTTGATATATTTTTTATGTTCACTTATTCGGACTTTCAATGGTCTAGATGTTTCACCTAAATAGAATTTGTCGCATTCACAAGATATCTGATATATGCAATTTTTTGAAGATTGTTCTTCATTTTTTGGTTTTGTTTTTGTTAGTATAGATCTCAACGTATAGTTAGATTTGAAGCTAGTTCGAATATTGAATTGATTACCAATTTTATTAATTCTTTCTGACAAACCTCTAACATACGGTATTGTCAAGTTTTTAAAAATTATGTTAGCTGAATTATTAATATTATTGTTATTATTATGGGGTATTAACAATGAGCCCTTCTCTATATTCTTAATTTCTTTATTTACAAATTCTGCCGGGTAATTATTGGCATTTAAAACTATTTTTAGTCGAGTTTTATCCTTTGTGAAATGATTATCATTAGAACAAATAATTCTGGCCCTATCGTATAAAGAATTTACTACCCCTTTTTTAACGCTTATAGCATGATTTGATTCAAAATTCAAATACCTATTAGTGTGTGTTGGCTTCCGATAAACACTTGTTTCATACCCTGTAGGTGTTTTATTGATAAGAACATCTAAAAATGGCAAAAAATTGTTATTTTCAATTTCAATTTCAAATAAAAACCGTTCCTGGAACGTGCACTTCACTGGATTCCATTTCTAGTAGACTATCATATTTTTGGAATGTCATAAAATAAAATATTTATTTCACATTTTACCAGAGATGTGATCTACTATGAATGGACCTTAATAAAATTTGACAACAAAGTTTTGAAGTCTTAAACTTCAAAATATTATTGATTGTGTAGTTGTCAAATTTTTTTCGTTGTGTCAGATAGGGACCAAAAATTATTTTATCATTATTTAATCTTGACAAAGGTAGCTGGAACGCTACCGAAACGTCGAAATAAAAAAATAAAAAACATTATTGTGGTTTTCATTCGCAAAAAATAAGAGAAAAAATAATAAATAATGCCACAAGGAACTTACAGAAGATATCTGACATTATGATAATCATTTGTGTTCTGTATCCGTTCAGTTGATCATAACCTCAAACAATAACGAAAACAATCAAAATTTGAATTTATTTTCAAGTGGCTTAAAAATGTGTGTGGACTAATATGCCAACACTAATAATTCCAGTACAATCTCGATAAGGGATAATAAAACAAAGTTATCCTATCATATTTGACTGGTCTTTACGCAGGTTCTTTATACCAGTCTGTCTTTACTCAGGTGTAACGTTTTCTGTCAAAACCGCTCAAAGAAGAAAAGCTAGCAAACGCTGGAGCGGTTCATGAACACACCCATTGTTTTGACGATATTTATGTTATTGTACTGCACATAATTCCACGCAAAGCTTGACTTCTTTTTAGAAAAAATATCAAAGTGTTTTTATAAAAGCAGTTTGAGTGTGTCCAGTAATTTTGTATACGTTTGAAAACAAAGTTAGGTTAAAAAAGTGCCCCGTGAGTTTCGACGTTATTTCATACCGAAACTTCACTATTCCAGTATAAAGTGGAAATGAGACCGAACAAATTAAAATTGTGTAAAAAGCTTTTCAGCAATCGGTGACAAAGAAAGTTTCTTGGTTGTGACCAATCGATAACAGCTTTATTATCATATGAGGCTAAAAATATTGTGCGATTTAAAAGTAAAATTTTTCAAAGTTAAGAAACGAGCTTTTTTATCGTTGTCCCTATGGTTAAAAGTACTGTTTGGAGGGTTTACCGTAAATCTACTGTAAATAAAGACCCCCTAAGATGAAATTTAGGCAGTTGGGCACGCTCTCGAGTCCCACGTGAAAAGCTAGATTTACATAAAGTTATCGTCTCCATCCAAAAATGATTTCCACTACAACAAACAACATTAAATGCTTCAATTCCAACAATTTCTAAGCCAAATACAATGACGCAGTGAAATTATTGTCAATTATACAGGATGTGTCCTAATAAATAATTGTTCTGGGATGATGTGATGAAATAGTTATTTATGTATTAAGAGCAAAACGTGAGGAATTATTGTTCGAAACTAAGAGTTAACTAAGAGTTAATTGCTTGTGAACAATAATTCCACTTTTAGCTCGCGGTTTGACGTGAGGTTTGACTTTTATTATAACTGATAAAATTGAAAAAATTCATACTTCTTATTTCAAGTACCTGTAAAATTTTAAACGTATAATTAATTATTGTCAATACTGTCAATGTTCTTCTTCTTATTCTACAATTAGAAAGGCCTCAGCTAGCAGGGCCATCCGGCCAGTATATGCAAAATATTCAGAGCGTGGCACAACAATTAAGCACAAAAACACAAAAAAAATTAATACGGTAACATCGCAATCACACTAATTAATTATTTAAAACATTAAGAACTTAACAAAACAGCGATTTATTAGATTGTAAAAGATTTTCAGAAGAGAAAAACCTTAGAACATAAAACAATTTTGGTTGATGCAACAGTAATAAATGAACGCGTCATTTCTTTAATCTACAATCCACCAATGAATATAAAAACGCAGTTGGTCGATTGGTGGATCTACTGGTGAATAAAAGAACATGCCTTGTTTATGTAGTTTTTTGGTGAAAATAAGTTTAAACGAAAGTATTATCATAAGTATTATTCTATATTCGTATTTTCATTGCTCCTAGACAATATTGTTTGTATAAGACATAGGACAGCTTATATTTTTATATTTAATACATTTCAATAAACTTCAATTTTAAAATTTCACATATCCCATACCCTATACAAACAGTACGCCACTGTCAAATCGGAAACGACCATTCGCCATTAGCAACCTCCTATTTGGACACAAACTTATTGATAAATGCTCCTTCCTGTCTGTTTTATGTT